>JAJAGP010001531.1:0-181979 GCA_025084515.1 Ancistrus triradiatus | reverse complement strand
TGGGTGGTAATGTTCATTTTGGAGAGTTGTCCCCTTGCAACCCTGCCATGCACACCATTGTTGTTCAGGGTTCTGCTGATGGTGGATTCATGAACATCAACATTAACCAATGTGAGAGAGGCAGTTAGTTGCTTAGAAGTTACCCTGGGTGGCTTTCTAACCTCACAGACCATTACACACCTTGCTGCTGAAGTGATCTTTGTTGGTCAACTGAATAACAATGGTTATGAAATTCCTCAATTTGTACACAAACTTACTGTGGATCTGTGGGCTCCAACTATTTGGAGGCAGCATGATGAACATCAACTAGGCCTGGGCAATTAATTGAAACCGACATTCAGAACCTCTAACCGACATCCTGCCCATGTCAGTTTTTTTAATTCTGTTAATACTTTCTCCACCGTGTGTGTTCATGTACTGTCCCTTTGAAAACATACTACCACATGTGTAATCACGACTCCAATCTGTCCAGCCAGTGACATGGAAGCAACATGGAGGGGAATGCAAACACCAAGGAAATAATTAAAAAATAATTTGTTTTTGCAAGACATGCAAGTTATTTATTTTCTACTTTTTAGGAAAGCTTGCTTTTAAAAATAAATGAGACAAAAATTATACTTGGTCATTTATTTAATGAGGAAAATGATCCAATATTACATTTTAGTAAGTGGCAAAAGTATGTGAACCTTTGCTTTCAGTATCTGGTGTGACCCTAAACTAAAGGTTTCCTGTAACTGTTGATCAATCCTGCTACACTGGCTTAGAGGAATTTTAGCCCATTCCTCCGTACAGAACAACTTCAACTCCAGGATGTTGGTTCAGTGTCCTTCTGATGGTGGACTCAAGAACATTAACAATAGCCAATATAAGAGAGGCCTTCAGTTGCTTAGAAGTAACCCTGGGTTCCTTTATGAGAAGAAAACTAAAACAAAATAATCATTCATTAATCGTATTCGAGGTAAACTGTTCAATACATCGTGATGTTGATTTGAGGTCGTATCGCCCAACACATTTTTCTGAGGTCCTTGGAGAGTTTCTTTGTTGATGCCATGGCACACTTCTACAAGTGTATTGCAAAAATCAGACTTTGATAGATTTTTGTTCTTTAAATACAACTGTCTGCCCAACCACACCTGATTGTCCTCTCATTCACTGAAATTCCTGACTTTAATTTCAACTTCAAATTAACTGCAGTGGCTGAATGGGTAGTACCGCCGCCTCACAGCAGGAAGGTCCTGGGTTCAATCCCAGGGTGGTGCAGCCTAGGTCCTTTCTGTGTGGTGTCTGCATGTCCTCCCCATGTCCAAGTGGGGTTACACCAGTTTCCTTCCACAGTTCATGCGTGTTAGGTTAATTGATTACGCCAAATTGTCATTGACTTGAGTGTATATATATGACTAATCTTGATGTAACCTTGTGTGTGTGTCGCTGAAATAGCCACTGAGGCTGATAAAATAAACGTCAAATAAACAAACAAACAAACTGCCAATCCTAGAGGTCCACATACACTAGACACTCACATATAAATAATATTCAATCGGTTTCCTCAATAAATAAATGTCCAAGTATAATATTTTGTCTCATTTGTTTAATTGGATTCCCTTCACTTTTAGAATTTGCTTGAAAATCTGCACATCTCTGCTGTTTTAGGTCATATACAGTATATGCAGAAACAAGCACCGCTATAAATGGAAAATAAAAGCCATAGAGTACTGATAAAAGAGTACAGTGCCAAAAATGACTTATTTTAAGAACAAAGCTTACAGGTAAGGTATATTTATGTTCTACTAACTACTAAAGTATTTATAACTGTTATGCATTTATGGTCTATCATTCATCTGTGCCTCAGCACTGTGTGTCAGCTTATCAGGTGTAATGTGTAAATCGACGTCTGGAGACCGTCTGATATAAAAAGAGAAGATGTTTATTTTGCAGAAATTCAAAGAGTAAAAAGCCGTTTGTTGTTGTAGTTACTTTGTTCATATCCTGTCTTAGTCCTGCATGGTTTTACCCTCTCAGAGATTGTTTTATCCAATCAGATGAAGGCCTAAGCCTCCTGAAAAATGGCGGCTGTGCCAGCATCGAAGTTCGTGTCTCATGAACTGCATAGACAAGAACAGTGGTGCCTCTGTCTCTTATTATGAATAGATATAAACTAAAGAAACAGAAATACTTTGACTTATTCAGGCATTCAGATGAAGAATAAAACAAATGAATAGATACACCATAGGAATAATGCAGAAACTGTTTAAATTTAACAGCCACTAGTCTATTACTAACAATTCCACACACTGAGACCTCCAATTCTATAATTATCAGGTCTGCTTTAATGAAAAGTCATTATTCTTACAGACTACACAGTAACTACATGACTGGGCCTTTCTTCCTCCGATGTTTTAATGTTTTAAATCACTCAGCTCAGTAAATCCCCTTTCAGGTTAGAAGATGGCAAGCGACTATTCCCTAACCCTAGTTATAACTCTATTTCTTATGTACAACTGTGACACAGAACAATCCATGCTACAGTGACAAGGATGAAGATAGTACATCACTCAAATTGAGAATTTCTCCATTTTAGGAAAATCATCAAGCAACAAATCCAAATTGTATTGTATATTGCACAGACTTTTTATGTTGTCTAAATGTTCAATGTCACCTAGAAACTTTAGCCTGCCTTTTAAATTTGCCTTCTTTAGCAGTCTTTTTCATAAACAAAAAACATAAATGTTTTCTATTGTTTCTTTAATTTACGAAGACACTAGAATACAGAATACAAAAGCAACACAGTGATATACAATAATTATACTATAAGTAAACATGTTTACCACTAACACAGCTTCATAAAAATGAAAAGTGATAACAGCAGCAACTTACTATCCACCCACAAGAGATAAACTGAGAGACTACAGCAACGTGTCACTTTCTAGTGTGAACGCATGGTGCCTTGTTAGATAATTTACCAAACTGGTAAATACCCAGGGAATTGTACTAGGTCTGGACCTGGTAAATGACATGGCAATTTACTCAAAATGTTGACTCTGTGGTCATTCACACCACAGAGATGGGAGTTCAAATCGTGGCCAAGCTGCTACTACTTGGCCCTTGTTGTTGGTCAAAACTGCTCAGACCAGTTGCAAGAATCTGGTAAATTGTGTAAATGTACAGGAAATGTACGAAGTACATTCTGGTTAATGTCCCAGGAAAAAATGTACTGTGAAATTTGACAGTAGAACCATGAAGTGGCCAAATTACCATCACAATTCATAGTACAACTGTGAAATAATTCATGGTCAGTTCATAGTCCACCAAGTTTACAGTTGTACTATGAAATTCCACAGTACAACCATGAAGTGGCCAAATTACCATCAAAAATTCATAGTAGAACTGTGAAAGTTCACATTAAAACTGTCAAGCAATTCACAGTTTTACTATGAAAATTCACAGTACATTTTTTCCTGGGGTGCGAGACAGACCCATATAGACCAACTGAATACAGCTATCAGACGCAGTAAGGTCGCCATGTTTCGTACAATTTTAATGAATCCGCAATTTTTGGAAACTAAACATCCGAGTTAACGACACAGCAGTGGATCCAGTGGTCTCAAACGCTGGGATTGGTCTGACGTGCATTTGTGTAGTTAACCAAAATCATTTAAAGTACAAGTCAATATCCACTGCCTGTCACAGTGTACGAAATCCTGGTTATATAAACAGTCATTTGTACAGTACGGATTAGAATCAATGGTAAATCGACGCTCCTTCTTGGCGGAAAACCAAGCACACACGCCACAGTTGACAGCGGTACTTACTGGTCCTATTTGCGTGGACATAGCCTATTTAATACATCATTTCATAATACATTCTACAATACACATTGGCCGTACGTTATATTTTTTGAAACCGCTAACGGTTTGTTGCTCAATTCATCCATGAGCACTGTAAGCATGATAGCACTGACACTACATACTCCCGTACTAACTAGTAATTCAAAATAGTATGTGCCAACCACGCTTTAGAGATGATACTGAATACTATATAGTACGCAAGTATAGCAACCTGGGACACGGCAGACTAGCTCACTGGCATGTAAACAACGGCTTTCATGTAAAAACCCAGCCCAGCGCTGAAAGCTGCAAATGCCTGATTTCGCGACGCCTACACATGAACATAATAATGTAAGCATAGTTTTCACGTTTATATTTACTGAAAGAAGCTAACACACAGTGACCATTAATCAATAACGGTCGTCGTTATCAGAAATTATGGGAGCTAACGCTCAGGCCAGGCTGACACGCACGCCTGGTTTGTACCTTACAACAATCCGCTCCAGCAGAACTGGATCTGAAATCATTTATCAAAAACAATACTAATGATGGAGGACAGTTACCTTTCGAAGCGATCGCCCCAATGCCAGTGTGATCAGAGAGAACTTGGTGAAGTTAGCCAACTCGCCGAGCGGCAGAAAGCTGTTCTATAATAACAGCGCTGATGGGAAGGAGGATTTGACGTAACCATGGAGAGGCCTGCTCTATGTGTAGCGCCTTTGTTATCCCCTATATTCACTCAGTTTACATTAAATATCCATAACATTACATAACACACAACAGGTCTGACCAACAACAACCAACTGGTTATATTTAGACACTGCTGAACTAACTGCGTTTGTTACTTGGAACAATTTTTTCCTCAATTTTCCCTCTTATTTCACATGATAGGTTAGATTTTGAAAGTTCCACCCTTGCTAACAAAAAGCAGCAAAGACCAGCAGCTGTTGGGATTTGGACATTGGTTTTGGACGTGGACTGTGGTAGCCTAGCGGTTAATGTGATAGGTTAAGGTACTGGACTATGGACCAGAAGGTCCAGGGTTCAAATACCACTGCCAAGCTACCACTGTTGGGTCCTTGAGCAAGGCCCTTAACCCACCATTGCTTGGATTGTAAGACTGTATAAAAACTGTAAGTCACTCTGGATAAGGGCGTCTGCTAAATGCTCTGCTAAATGCTAAAAAAAATGGTTTGCTGGTCAACCAGCTTTACCAACAAGACCGTGATGACCATGCAAGTTCACCAGCTAAACTAGCATCGTACCAGCACTAACCAGTATAACCAATATGGAACTTGCATGATGAGCATCAGTAAACCAAACACAACCTAGCTGGTCCTTGCTGTGATTTAATTCATTCATATTTTTATCCACTTAATCCTGATCAGAGTCGCGGGAAAGGCGGTGCCTCTCTAACGGCACATGGCACAAATCCATCGTAGGGTATACGCAGTCACACACTCATGCACACCAATTAACCTAACACAAATGTATTTGGAATGTGGGAGGAAACCAGAGTACCCTGAATAACCCACACGGACACAGAGTTTTGTTTTCTGCAGAGATATGGCCAAAACTTGGTGGACACTCACACCTGAACACCTAATTCCACAACAATGTTACTCACCTCCCCGTTTATACTAAGCTTCACAGTATAAACACAAAACTAGCTGTAACCATTAATTATAGCAACTTAGTAGCACCCTGTTGTTCACCATCAGTAGGCACCTGGATAGAAGTGGTGTACTTTAATGTATATGAACACATCTATAAGTAAACACTAATGTTAACATTTGAAGCTAGTCGTTTGCTGTTGTGGTTAAGAAACAGGACTATTGATCAGAATGTTGAGGATTGAAGTATCAGGACTGCCAGGCTGTCATGGTTGGAACTCTGAGCAAGGTTCTTAACCCTTAGATTAATGGACTATATCATGTCTTAGTTGTAAAATGCTCTGGATAAGGGTGTTCCAGAAGCAACACGTATTTGAAGATTCAACATGAAGCATTTGTTTGTCTGAAGACACAATTACACATGAAAGGCATTTCAACGTAAAGCTTCTGTTTGTCTGAAACAAGTGCGTGAATGATCATGTTCAAAAGCGTAACAAATAATATCTACTACAGGAACAATATTCTAAAAAATATTCATAATCAGGGCATCATAGCAGGGTAATAGTGATTTAAATAAAGAAAGAAAATGGTGAGTTTTTTCTTTCCCCTCTCACCCTATGTTTGCTCAGCTGGGGCTCTGGGCCTAGATGTGTAAACTGTTTTGAGACAATGCTGTATTGTAACAAGCAATTTAAAAATAAGTCTGACTTAGACTTTGAGTGTCCAGGACCATTCAACATGCTATCTACCTGCAATCAGGGACATATACAAGGGGTAGCATGGGGTCTAGAGCCACTATAGTGTAACAGGCTGAGTAGAATATCCATCTTCAGCAATTCAACACAATCAGAAAATTCATATATAGCAAAAACAACTAACCTACAGTCATGAAAGTTACCAACAAGTTCAGAGTTTTGATTGACAGTATTTGAAAGTGTATTAGATAGATAAGGTTATATTTTATTCAAGTCAATTTATTTAATTAAAGTCTAGACTCCAAATGAACTGGTGGCCCTAAATGAAGCAGTGCAGCACATTAGAACCTCGCAACAAAGGACAATGAATTAAGGTGCATCCAAAGGATAAAAAGCAGGTATCAGCCTTCATCATCACTAGTGAAACTGGAAGCATATGCCTAAAGCATGTGCAGAATATGTTATGAGTGTTGACAGATCCTTTTGCATAAAATGATTCAGAAAGGCAGCAGAGAGTATCATCTGGTGTGACGTTTGTTATTGTAAAATGACACTGTCAAAGCAAGTCGATAAATTTGGGACACTGACTGATCAGCAAAATCAACTGACCTCACTTTTCCTGGTGAAGGATGCAGTGGTTAATACTTTTTAGTAATGTTACACATTACTGGCTTCTTGTGAGGAGTCTGCATGTCCTCCCCATGCCCGTCTGGGTTTACTCTGGATACTCCGATTTCCTCCCACAGTCCAAAGACATGCATGTCAGGTTAATTGATTATGCTAAAATTGGTATTGACTATATACACTGCTCAAAAAATAAAGGGAACACTTTATTTTTTGTCACAACACAATGTAACTCCAAGTAAATCAAACTGTTTGGCAGTGGGTCAGTAATGGTGTGGGGTGGCATTTCTTTGGAGGGCCGCACAGCCCTCCATGTGCTTGCCAGAGGTAGCGTGACTGCCATTAGGTACCGAGATGAGATCCTCAGACCCCTTGTGAGACCATATGCTGGTGCAGTTGGCCCTGGGTTCCTCCTAATGCATGACAATGCTAGACCTCATGTGGCTGGAGTGTGTCAGCAGTTTCTGCAAGATGAAGGCATTGAAGCTATGGACTGTCCCGCTTGTTCCCCAGACCTGAATCCGATTGAGCACATCTGGGGCATCATGTCTTACTCCATCCACCAACGTCACGTTGCACCACAGACTGTCCAGGAGTTGGCGGATGCTTTAGTCCAGGTCTGGTAGGAGATCCGTCAGGAGACCATCCGCCACCTCATCAGGAGCATGCCCAGGCGTTGTAGGGAGGTCATACAGACATGTGGAGGCCACACACAATACTGAGCCTCATTTTGACTTGTTTTAAGGACATTACATCAAAGTTGGATCAGCCTGTAGTGTGTTTTTCCACTTTAATTCTGTGCTCGATCCAATCAGGCCTCATTGGTTAATAAATTTGATTCCCTTGATGATTTTTGTGTGATTTTGTTGTCAGCACATTCAACTTTGTACAGAACAAAGTATTCAATGGGAATATTTCATTCATTCAGATCTAGGATGTGTTATTTGAGTGTTCCCTTTATTTTTTTGAGCAGTGTATATATATATATAAAACTTGCCTTGAGGTAACCTTGTTTGTGTCGCTGAACATGGCCACTGATGCTGATAGCGACGTTAAATAAATACGTAAAGAAACAAACAGTGTTATAATTTAGTGGGTTTGCATGATTTTAACTCTAGGGGGCGACAGCTACTCCCGCCGACCGTATATATGCATTACACGGTACATTACTGCAAAGTTGTGATTGCTTACTGTTTTCCCTCACTAGGGGGCGAGTCTTCCCAAAAATAAATATCCTTGGTAAGGTCCTTAACCATTACATGGCGTTTCTTTGCTTAAGTCATCTTATTTTAGAGCCGACATGACCGTTGCGACCTGACCTGGCAAAATCAGGATTGAAATATTGATAGACAATTATCTATCAATATAATTGTATTAGGATTGTCACAAAAATCCCTGGGAATTTGCACTTCTTTAGCACACCACTACAGACCCGGGCTTGTAACCGCGTTTCGCTGGGTCAGGTGTCACACAGGAATGATTGGCTGTGTCTGAGGGAGGGGAGCCATGCACTGGACTGGTGCTACGGGCTATAATTGTGATACTGTTGTGATGATCTCTTAAAATACCCTACATTTGTAGTTTTATTGTTAGATTTATTTAACAGTGCATTTAATATTTAGGTACATTTTTAACTTTTTCTTTTTCAGAAAGGTATCATTACTCGTATATGAGTTCTGAATACATTTACACCACTGTGATAACACAGTTTTTTCATCTCTCCATCTCCCTGTGTGAAGGGGAGTATAGCACTGTAGCAGTTGCGGTGTGGTTTAGAATGAGGAAGCGATTATGGGGAACAAATTATGAGATTAATTAGTAGGCGGCACACCTGAATTTGTTCTTTTGTTCAGTTAACCTGTTGTTTCGGTTTTGCTGCATATGTGTGTGTGATATTGTACAATGCAGTCAGGCCTGTCTTGTCTATGCATCGGTGTTATTTTTTGAATCACTGTATAAGTAATCTGAAACTAGCAAGAATGTGAGTCCTGTAGCATCTTTTAAGTCTCAGAGTTTTGAGAACTGAAAGCACAAATGCATTTAAAGTTTCTGTCCTTGCACAGTTTTACCTTTGCAGAAAAATAGAAAGGATTTAGTCTATAGACAGGTCCACAGAAAGACTATCATTAAAAATAATTAAAAGTAATGTCATTTGATGTTAACCTGAAAAATCGAACTATTCTGATAGATATAAACTATTCATGATGATTTACCCATACTTGAACCGTCAGCCCTGTAGCTTATACAATTAGCTAGTACCTGTATTATTTTCTTACACTGAGAGAGTATGATACAAATTGTCACTTTGTTGTCAAAAAGCTGTCATTTAGATTATTTTATTTTGACAAAAATATTTTTTTAAGTTGAAAAAGTTGGGCAATGCAAATATTTAAAAGACTGTTCATCTTTTGTCTGGTAAACTTCTTTTAATTTGCTAATATACATCCATTTCAGGCCAGCAACACATTCCAGAAACAGTTGGGATGGAAAAGCATTTACCACTTTGCAATGTTGCCATTCCTTCTCACAATACTTAAAACGACATTCTGGCATCGAGGATATCAAATGATGAAACGTTTCAGGTTTTATTTTGTCCCATTTCTCCTTCAAACACGTCTTAAGGTGTGCAATAGTACGGAGTTGTCATTGTCGCAGTTTTTGTTAAAACAAATTCTCCATACATTCTCTACTGAGGACCGGTCAGGACTGCAGGCAGCCCAGTCCAGTACACATACCCTCTTCTTCCGTAGTCATGCCTTTGTAATGCAGCATGCAGTACATTGTCTTGTTGAAAAAAATACATGGACTGAAATTACACCATAACATCCCATAGCATTTATGTATTGCTTGTCCTGTATATACAAAAAATATAAAAACCTTATGACCACTCACAGTTGAAATAATGAAAAGCTTTATCTGTTTACAACTGTTCATGTTAAAGTCTGGGATATATATGCCAGTAAGCGGGAATTTACAGTGGTGCTTGAAAGTTTGTAAACCCTTTAGATTTTTTCTATATTTCTGCATAAATACAACCTAAAACATCATCAGAATTTCAAACAAGTCCTAAAAGTAGATAACCAGAACCCAGTTAAACAAATGAGACAAAAATATTGTACGTTGTCATTTATTTATTCAGGAAAATTATCCAATATTACATGTTAGTGAGTGGCAAAAGTATTTGAACCTGTAGGATTAGCAGTTAAATTTGAAGGTGAAATTAAAGTCAGATGTTTCAATCAATGGGATGACAATCAGGTGTGAGTGGGCACCCTGTTTTATTTATAAAACAGAGATCTACCAAAGTCTGCTCTTCACAACATGTTTGTGGAAGTGTATCATGACACAATTAAAGGAGATTTCTGAGGACCTCAGAAAAAGAGTTGTTGATGCTCATTAGGCTGGAAATGGTTACAAAACCATCTCTAAAGAGTTTGGGCTCCACCAATCCACAGTCAGACAGACTGTGTACAAATGGAGAAAATTCAAGACCATTGTTAACCTCCCCAGGAGTGGTCGACCAGCAAAGATCACTCCAAGAGCAAGGTGTGTAATGGTTGGCGAGATCACAAAGGACCCCAGGGTAACTTCTAAGCAACTGAAGGCCTCTCTCACATTGGCTAATGTTAATGTTCATGAGTCCACCATCAGAAGAACACTGAACAACAATGGTGTGCATGGCAGGGTTGCAAGGAGAAAGCCACTGCTCTCCAAAAAGAACATTGCTTCTCGTCTGCAGTTTGCTAAAGATCACGTGGACAAGCCAGAAGGCTACTGGAAGAATGTTTTGTGGACGGATGAGACAAAAATAGAACTTTTTGGTTTAAAAGAAAAGCGTTATGTTTGGAGAAAGGAAAACACTGCATTCCAGCATAAGAACCTTATCCCATCTGTGAAACATGGTGATGGTAGTATCATGGTTTTGGCCTGTTTTGCTGCATCTGGACCAGGACGGCTTGCCATCATTGAGGGAACAAGAATTTGACTTTATATCAGGAATTCTAAAGGGAAAAAATGTCAGGACATCTGTCTTGAATGAAATCTCAAGAGAGGTGGGTCTGACCAGCAAGACAGAGACCCTAAAGCCACAAAGTCGACCCCTTCCATCTTTTCTTTCTCTCCTGCTCCTGCCCCCCTCTACCAAAGAATGGTTAAAGAAGAATAAAGGTATGTTTTTGGAATGGCCAAGTCAAAGTCTGACCGTAATCCAAATGGAAATGCTGTGGAAGGACCGAGCGAGCAGTTAATGTGAGGAAACCCACAAACATCCCAGAGCTGAGCTTGTCTGTTACGGAGGAATGGGCTAAAAATTCCTCCAACTACGGTGTGCAGGCTGATCAACAGTTACAGGAAACGTTTATTGGCAGTTATTGCTGCAAGGGGGTCCCACCAATACTGAAAGCAAAGGTTCCACATACTTTTGCCAATCAATATGTAATAATGGATCATTTTCCTCAATAAATAAATGACCAAGTATAATATTTTTGTCTCATTTGTTTAACTGGGTTCTCTTTATCTACTTAGGACTTATGTGAAAATCTGATGTTGTTTTAGGTCACATTTATGCAGAAATATAGAAAATTCTAAAGGGTTCGCAAACTTTCAAGCAGCACTGTAAATGTGAGAGAAAAAGGCAGACATAAGACTGAGAAGGGCCAAATTATTATGGCCAGACAACTGGACTGCCAAAAGTTCAAGGCTCCTGGGGTGCTCCATGTTAGCAGTGATGAGTACCTAGCAACAGTGGTTGGAGGAGGGACAAACCACAGACAGGATGTTGGGCACCCAAGGCTCATCAATGTGTGAGGTCAACAAAATCTATCCCATTTAGTATAAACCGACAGAAGGTCAAGTCACAGATTTTTTTTAAATGCTGGTTAATGGAGGAATGTGTCACAATACACAGAGCATTGTACAGTGGTGCTTCCTTTGTTTTTTTAGTCCTAAAAGTAGATAACGAGAATCCAACATAACAAATGAGACAAAAATATTGTACTTGGTCATTTATTTATTGAGACAAATCAAGATATTTGAGATCCAGTATTTTCCAATACAGTATAATGATCTGTAAGTGGCAAAAGTATGTGCAACGTTGCTTTCAGTTTCTGATGTGACCCCTTGTGCAGCAATAACAGGCAACTAAACATGTCTGGTAATTGTTGATCAGTCTTTCAGATAAACTTGACTTGACTTGACATAACATTCCTGCTGAATTAAGATCAGGATTTTGGCTTGGATATTCCAAAACATTAATTTTCCAAAACTATATTTGCTTGTATAATTTGGAGTTCATTGTTCCATCAAGGAAGCCAATTACACCAATTACTGTAGTAATCTTTGTCGGTCAACCCCATGGGGAGGGTAACAACGGGCTTGCATTGTATTCATTTATACAGAATCCTTCTGACTGTGGATCGGAGGAGTCTACATTAAAACGTGGTTTTGAAATCTTTTCCAGCCTGATCGCTGTCAACAATTATTTATCTGAGGTCCTCAGAAAGCTCCTTTGGCTGTGCCATGTTACACTTCCACAAACGTGTTGTGAAGATCAGACTTTGAATAAGTCCTGTTTAGTTAATCCAACAGTGTGCACACTCACACCTGATTGTAATTAAACTGATTAAAACACAACTCTAATTGTTCATTTGAACTTCACCTTCAAAATAACCGATACAAGGAACAGCGCAGTGGCTTGATGAGTAGAATCGTTGCCTCACAGCAAGAAGGTCCTGAGTTTGACTCCAGGCACATGCCCTGGGTCCTCCCCGTGTCCACATGGGTTTACTCCCACAGTCCAAAGACATGCTTGTTAGGCTAGTTGGTGTTTCTAAATTGCCCTTAGCATCTGAGTTGGTGACATGGGTTGTTGCGCCCTGTGCTGCCAGCTAAGCACCAACTTTCTTGTGACCCTGACCAACAATTAAGCAGATAAGACGATGAATGAATGAACTAATACATCTAGATGTTCACTCACAGATATGTAATATTGGATCATTATCCTCAATAAAAATTACAAAGTGTAACATTTTGTCTCATTTGTTTAACTGGGTGCTCTTCATTTTAGGGCTTGTGTGAAAATCTGATGAGGTTTTAGGTCATATTTTTTCAGAAATAGGAATAGGAAGGAAACTCTAAATGGTTTTAATCATCATGGACTCTGCTGATATGGTGCTGTCTCACAAATAGTCAGGGTGCTACATGCTAACCCTTTTACCAGTCAATGCTAGATCTTTCCAGGGATAAAGTTCAGGTAGTCCTCATTTTTCAATGGGGATATGTTCCAACAAATCTGTCGTTAATGTTTTGTAAACTGAGGAGATAATACTGTACTGTATATGTCATACAATAGTGTAGCCTACCTTAAACATGCTTAAACATTTACATTTACCTACAGTTGGGCAAAATCATTTAACATAGAGCTTATTTTATAATAAAGTGTTGAATATCTTATGTAATGTACAGCACTCAGCACTCCTGCAATGGAAGAACCTAAGTCACGCACTGAGGGTGGGAGTGTATAGGACTGCATATTGCTCACCTGGGGAAAAAAATAAATAAAGAATTCAGAGTACGATCTCTGCTGAATGGGGATTCATATGTTTTATCAGATTCCCATTGTAAAGTCGAAATATCGTAAAATGGACCGTTATAAAATGGGACTATGTGTAATTTAAATCTATTCTTTATATCATGTACAATGTTTGTATTCAGTCATTTGAGGATCACTGACAGGATCAAATAAGTGACATGAGTCACATGTTCCCTGGTATGGCTTGTGGCTTTATGCTAGCAGACCCTTAGTGACAATGAAACTATTCAGTAGAAACAAGGTTTGTTGTGAAATTCTCTACACCTTCGTTGGTTCTTGATCATGGTGGAACATCCTGTGGTCTGTGGTTTCTGAATGAAATGTAAAATGCTTGAACATTTTATAACTACAGGTCACATGACTTGACTATACATGTGGTATATACGTGCTGCTGTTCAGACAGGGCAAACAATACAAGTACAGGGCCAAATATTAATACTGTGGCATCAAATCATTGAAGAGAGATTAAAAAATGCATGAAGAAACATAGAAAACAAGAAAAGAGCTTGAATGGAATTACCATAGGATGTTATGACGTTTTGGCAGTACTGTCACCCTGTATCAGGATTCTAACATAAACAATCTAGAATTGACCTTTATTAGTGTAATAACAGAGCACAGTGACCCAACTGTCATGACTGGCTGTTTCTGATGAAGGTGAGACTTGTGGAGGATCATCCCCTTGTGCTGAAACAGTGACGGCCCTGTTATGAGCTGTCCCAGAGAACCTGGGGTGTATATATGGGATATATGCGGTAAGCCACTTTATTAATCCCAGAGGGAAATTCATATATATATATATATATATATATATATATATATATATATATGAATTTCCCATATATATACACACACACACACAGTATTGGATTCCACTTGGATTCATTATCCCACCAACAATAAAATAGAAAGAATAATCCTGTAGCAAGGAATCCAGATTGCAGAGATTAAAGACAGATGTAGATTAAATATTTATTAATATCACACAAATCTCCAAAGATATTGGACAGTTTTAAATATAGGTCATAGAGAATGAGAAGTCAAGAATTGTATAAAAAGGAAAAATAATTAATGATCTTTGTAGTCCTAAAATGATTTAATTCAAGTTTAAAAACAAAACAAAAATAGACACTATGAGAGAGCTGACTGGAGGTAAATGTATTTTCGGTACTGAGCAATAAATATGCAAGAAAATACACTATGTTTGAAATGGACGATTGGTTTGCATTTTAGAAATATAAAATATTGACTCAAGTGATAATGACCCTTAAATTGTTAGTAAATCAGTGTTTTTGTTCTTTATTACAAACAGAAGTCAAGTTGTCTAGAATGCCATTTAGTCCAATTTTGACATAATAGGCATAACTTTCAGTCTCAGGCACAAAGTCAGACATTGTGTCAAACAAGTTTCAGTGCTATCACTGGTAAAAGACGCTCCATGCTGACTGAGCTAACTGCTAGTGATAAAAAAACCTACTCCAGCCATACAAACCTTGAGGTCATGTGTAAATATACTTTTCATCCATGATGCTTCAAGATCACTAGTTAAAAAACAAACACTTAGATGAGTCTCTAGTCTCCTGTACAGTCTTTTCAATGAGAACATGGTTCCATCTCTTGCGACTCGTGCATTGCATTTTTAGTCTTTCAGTGATTTAATCCACATTGATTCTCTCCAGGCCATTAGCAAATCAGAGTAATCAGAACAGGACAGGCCACGCTCCACGTTCTGCATTGCTTAAGTGCCAACCGGTGCTTGTTCTCATCTCTCAGCTTCCACGGGCTGCACAGAGGGGGCCTGCTGGCTGACCGCAGCATGCGAAGGGAGCTGAGCAGCCATCCAGAGCCCTTGTTGCCTGGCTGGCGATGTAGGACCCACAGCCCAGTTCATGTAAGGAGGCGGAGATGTAGCCATGGAAGATATAGGACTGGCACCGATACTCTCTGAGGCACGGAGACGGGAGAACATGGCCAAGGCGTCTGGGAAGTTGGGGGGTGTTGCTGGGGTGTTGGCTGGTGTGCACATCTAGTGGAACAGATTAAAGATGGGTGTAAGGTGGGCAGTATATTTCATTTAAATCACTACTATCATTCTGTAGGTCACCCCACTATCAGAACTCCAGCTTTTCAAGATCCGGCAAAAACGTATGTAGTATTTTAGTATCTTAAACCGCTATTTAACCCGTGGTTCATAACTGTCTTCTGAATTGTTTCTTACCTCTGCACACACATCTCCTATTATTGGTAAATAACAAACTTAGAGGTTACTAATTGGCGTATTCTGTAATGTAGCATTTAGTGACTGAAGAAAAACATTGTGAGAACACACAGTAGTACATGTGATGAACGAGACCCTGCTCATGCTAAAGAGGTCGAGTCTCCTGCAGAGCTATATTTCGCTGACATAAGTGTATCGTCAAATCAAATGAAGTTTATCGTTATCCAACCCATATACTTGCATTAACCATACTAAGTAATGCAGTGTACATAACTACCTTTGAAGGTAAAAATGGAACATAAAAATGAATCCAGTACAAAAAACTGAATATTAACGTGGAAAAACACAAGCAGTCACTATTACAATATGCATGTGGAAGATCACTCAGTCTATATGACTTTGATGAAAGAGGGCCTCTGTATGACCTGCTCAATCAGGCAAACACTGTGCTATTTGAGACTACAAGTTCTCTCAGCCTTCCGGTCCAGAGTCACGCGGATCATTCTTTCAGCAGGTTTGAGAGAGCTCTGCTCCGCTCGTTTCCCATGCTGGGCCACAGCAGGCACGTTGGGGAAATCCCAAACCAATTCAGCGCAGCTATGTTCTGAACTGCAGTTATGTCTAACCTGAGTTCCTCAAATGTTCTTACAACTTCCTTCTAAAATGGCACATGTGCTCCTCAGTCATAAAAAATAGCCCCATTGTTTGAGATGAAGCCCTTAGCTGATTACACTTCATTTTTCAACTAACATTTCTACAGGAACAACGAGTACACTGTCCAGAACAGAAAGTAAACATTAACCTTTTTTACATTAGAGATGTTTGATTATCTCTGTTTAAGTCAGAATGCACACCTCTGAGCATCAACAAACACTGTATATGACTCCAGAGACCTTGAGAACAAATTCGATGTGAAATGATAATACACAGTCTTATGAAAAAGGCCCTATTGAAATGACATGTTTTAATGATTTTAAACGTGAAGCTATAGTTTAGCATTAAATATATCACATTTTCTGCACATGTGAGTGTATTGTTTTAAATTTAAAACACACTTGAAATAAACAAACAAATTTGCAGATCTAGGTCATTTCAATACTGTTTCCTTTTGAAAGGTTTTGGAATTAACTGAGGTGTTAGCAGCTCATTAAAATGGCAGAAATGTGTACTATTGAAGACTGTTCGACATACAACGTTGTTTATTCTTTTATGTGGAAAATCAAGAAACATGCCATTTGACCAGGGATGCCAAAGCACAATATTGTACACTAAAAATACTAAAAAACTTTCTGTAGTTCAGTAGTCTGGTAGCCATCAATAATATAATACTGGTCTTTTAGATGTATATACCTCTATGAAACAACAATGTCTAAATTGCTAAAAGTAAAAAGTCCTTAAACTCATATTTCTTTTCATTTCCACTGGAAATTCTCTGTAACATTGGAATCTGATTCACATACAACCGATGCACTAACAAACAACAGATACACGTTACACCATATACTGTTCTACATTATAGATAATCCCAGAAATATATTTTAATGTCAAATATATTTTTAATATATGTAGAGTGGTAGACCATAGTATCTTCAGGATAGGCCACACACACAGTACTCTGGCTGTATAATTGTGTGTGTGTGTGTGTGTGGTAAACAGAACAGTCCAAAGCTATGGCATGTTCTCTCTTTTCCTGGAATCACCCTTCCCCCGCCCACTACAAGGACACGTTTACAAAAGGATCAACTTTTACAATATTATTTAAATGACGTTATATTCATTATCACAGAATAGCCTGACCAGCAGATACAGAACGCAACATTAGTAGGCTTTGGTGTCGATCGTGTAAAATATGTTTATTTTTGTCAGACCGGTGGACCCACACACACACACGTAACATGGCGGAAATCAACAACGAAATGAGCACCATTTAATAAAAGATGATCGCGATTTAAACTCACCATTTGATGGCCGTATGGGATATTTGCTTCCTGGAAAAAGCTGCTAAGCGCTGTCTAGAAGGAGAAAAATACTGGTAGTAATACAGTAAATTTGGTAGGAGTGTGTAAATAATGATTTACAACCTTTTGTAAATGTGAACTTTAACTTGAAGATGAACTTCAGCTTGAAAATATGTAGGCTACTTTTCAACCGGCGATGTGGTAAATAAGTACACGCGTCTATAACTAAGTAGCCTATCTTTGTTACTGAATGTACCAAGTTATTTGGAAGTAGGCACGAAATGGGCGATGTTCGCACTTTTACACTTCTTTCCGCTACCAAAGTTTACGTGAGTCATGTACATAAGATGAAACCAACTGCAAATGCCTGTGTACTGTGGAAGAATAAAAAACGTGTAACAAGCCAGCTGTATATTAGGCTACATACCCTACAGTGGTAAATTAGTATGCATTAGTAAACAAACTGGAAGCCTACCTCAAACTGCCAGTGCGCCGCTTGGAGTAGCTGCTTTGCTTGGTCCGAAGCACATCCAGCTGTCAAAACAAACTGGTTTATCATAACCTGGTGCTTTAATTCGTCCATACTACCGAAAGATTTAATCGGTTCGTCCCTAGACTCTGTCAAACTCGACGTACTCAATCACACTCTACTGGCTGATGTAAAGGGTTTCGTTTTAGGACCTGGTGTTCACAGAGCCTCCTAACGGGCCAGACGTTGCAGTGCAGAAACTAAACACTCAAACATCTTCTCAAGTTTACGTTACCAAAACGAATTTCAGTAAGACACCGAACATGAAATTATCCTTATGAAATTTCTGCCAAGTAGAAAATTTGTGTCAAAGTTAAGGTAGTTTTGAAATATGTATACAAAGTAGCCTATACTCCTTTATCACTGCTATGCTATCTTACAGTAAACGTGCAACTTTATGTCCAGTTTTTCAGTTTTTGTATTTAAATTTGTCTTTTTAAGTATAAAGTGACGTTTTGTAAAGTAGCTAGGATAGACATGATAAACATGAGAGTGGAATAGTTCATGTTCAGCTTCATTATATTTTCAAAAACACTTTTGTAGGCAATATCACAAGTCAGCTTTACAAACAGTTATTTTTTCTTTATATTAGAGTTATTATAGTTTTTTATTCTCTATTTTAATATACTCTTCATAATTTACAGCATTTAGCAGACGCTCTTATCCAGAGCGACTTACAATTGATACAGTCTTACAATCCAAGCAATTGTGGGTTAAGGGTCTTGCTCAAGGACCCAACAGTGGCAGAGGCAGGATTTGAACCCTGGACCTTCTGGTCCAGAGTCCAGTACCTTAACCGCTAGGCTACCACAGTCTACCACTAATATTGTACTCTCTTTAATTTATCATATTCTACATATTATTATATTTTATTGTATTTATTATATTTCTTTAAATATGTTCTCTCTTCTATTTTTATTTTTAGCATATATTTATTTAAACTATTATTATAAAATGTATTAATTAGGTCATTTAATTCCTACATATATCATCTAGGGTGCCCAAGGAGTTTTTGGTCCCTTTTTGAGTCTCGGTCCTCTCAAGGTTTCTTCCTTATAACACTTAGGCAGTTATTCCTTGCAGTATTGCCCTAGGCTTGCTCAGTTAGGGCTTTGGGCCTAGATATTTGTAAAGCTGATTTGAGACAATGCTCCACTTTAAATAGACATACATTTTACTTTGAATTTATTACGTGTGACAGCTGTAATATGCTTAGCTGCTGTATGTTGTATGTATACTGATAAAGAGTTTGTTTTGATTGTTTTTCCACATGAGAGTTGAAGGGGCTCTGATGCCTGTCCAAAAAGAACACAGAGTGCAGGCATAAGTGAGCCCTGGACGTGCTGCCAGTCCATCATAGGGCAGGGTGAGAGTCTCTGCTGAAGTGCTGAGGGATGATCCCCAAATAGTTCCCTCATACACTCCTTCATACAGCCAACTAACTAAAGTATTGACATTAAAGAGGAGACCAATATTTGCAATGTAACTTTACATGGTATGAAAACAGGTTCATTTTACCTAATCTCACTTCACACTGCAAAAAGAGCACTTGGATAGTAAGACTGACCAAAATACAGACACATCAAAAGCCATTGTCAAATATAAGCTTACGTATTTATTATAGACACACTGCCAATGAACCTACCACTATTTTTGTAAATCTTAAATGTTTACAAAGGAAGGACCCCTGTGTTTAAGGAACTGAATTGTCAAGTAGTGGACAGACCCTCCCTCCTGTTAAATTGGTCAGTTTGGATATAGGTAGCTGAGCAAATCATTAGAGTCAAATCAAATCATTAGAGTAAATCATTCAAGTCAGTTCCCTAAATATCCATGACCTTAAATCATTAAAATAAATTAATTTCATCATTAAAGTCAGTTGACTTTATATGTCAGTAATCAGTTTAGTTGTAGCACACTCGAAGACTTGCAGTGGACTTTTGTTACTGTTTAAAAGGTTGTCAGTAAGAAGCTGCTATGTGTGTTTTATATAAGATGAGCAAAGCGTTTACATCAGAACACCATTAAAATCATTTTATTTTGTGTCAATAATCAGTTTGTTGCAGAATATATTGCGATTCAAATTCTTTTGATTTATATTACAAATTCAATAAAATGTCCTAATGAAATCAGAACTGTAATGTACAGTTATGACCCTGTCTAGTGGAAAACCATAACACTTTAGAGGATGGTATGATGGTCGTGTTACTTTTATTTGATAGAAACCAAAGAATGCATCGATAGACACTATTATGAACATCACGGAAGACCAGCCAGATGAAACAGACTCAACAAGCGACTGTGAACCAGCTTATATAATTACAGGTGGGAGATAATACACAGGTGGGGGGGGGGGACAAAGGAGGACTAGTTACAATAGAATAGGCACATACACTTACAAACAACATTTACAGCTTGTTACAAATAAGTATTGGAATGTCATACGCACAAACATGAGTACCAAAAACGTCTCTAAACACATCAACCAAGTTAGAACTGTCTCTAGACCAAAGGTGAGCTAACGACCAAGCACACACACTACCGATATGAATGATGGACTTCTTTAACTCCCGCCTGTGTTTGTGGACCCACAGCATCAATTGGCTGTTAAAGTGACCAGCAATACTAATAATTGAGGCTGTTTACGGCCACAACATCTGGAGTTAGACAACAGATTCTTATTTCCTATTGTTATCTTTGATAATGTTAAGATCTCAGCCACTAAAGTGGACAGCTGTTGATTGGATGGACGTTAAAAGGGACATACCTGTATACAGGGATGTAACATTTACATTTACAGCATTTAGCAGACGCCCTTATCCAGAGCAACTTCCAATTGGTACAATAGTGTAACAAACCAAGCAAATTGTGGGTTAAGGGTCTTGCTCAAGGACCCGACAATGGCAGCGGTGGGATTTGAACCCTGGACCTTCTAGTCCGTAGTGCAGCACTTTAACCACTAGGCTACCACAGTCCCAGCAGTAACAGCACTTTAGTGTATTTTTCAAAATACTTGGGAACTTTCATTAATTAAAAAGATTTAGGTGTGTATACGTTTTTTTATAATTCTGAATCACTGACCAATTAACCCATTGTCTGCATGTAATTTTCTTGTGAAAGTACATTTTATAGTTACATTGCAGTAGCATTAAAAGACGTAACAATGATAATGCCTGATCAATGTCAATTCACTTAACGTCCTGTTTCACAGAACGTAATGTGGATGTTAAACAGCGCATATATGAATATGTAACGTTAAATATGTGGGAAGCATGGTGGACAGTAGCGCTGTTGCCTCACACCTCCAGACACCACAGGTTTGATTCCTGGGAGTCTGTGTGGAGTTTTCATGTTTTCACTGTGTCTGTGTGGGTTTTCAGTGGATTTAATTTGATTTCCCACATTACAAAGGCATTTGTTACGTCATATGGTCTCTCTAAAGAGTCCTAGTGCGAGTGTGTGCCCTATGAAAGATTCTTGCCCATCTAGGGTTAGTAACTGCCTTGCACCCTGTGCTACTGATTAGGCAATAGCTCCCCACAACCCTGAACTGGATTAAGCGGGTGTGAAAACGAATGGATGAATGAATAAATGTTACGTGTACTTTAGCCATGATAAAGACTAGGCTATTTTGTTAATATTAGTAGGTAAGATATTGTTCACACAAAGTGATTCAGAAACAGCTTATCTGCTTATGTAGGTGAGGGTATTTATAATACTACGTCTACAACACATTGATTCATTCATTTTCTTATCCGCTAATCCTCCTACAACACACTTTAAAGCCAAATTTGGAAATGAACAGGATCCAGTGTGTGTTGACATTAGCTTGTAATGGCTTTACTCTCAAGCTATTTTCTTTTATTTATTAGTGCTAGCCTTGTTTACGTTTACCTTAGCTTAATTACCATGCTTCTTACAGTAGATCTGTATTTTGCTAGGAAGACCAAAGAGGAGTTATATGGCTGTGGTAAATGAAGATATGCAGGGAGTTGGGGTGACAGTAGAGGACGTGGAGGACAGGGTGAGGTGGAAACGTTTAACTCGCTGTGGTGACCCCTGATAAAGGGAGAAACCGAAAGAAGAAGAAGAAAAAGAATTATTCATTCACCAATGCATATTGATACGCAACCTCCACACCTACCTTACAGCACATTAATAACAGGTTTGCTAATACTTTACAACATGTTTAATGATAGGTCTAATTTAATTATACTTCACAGAAACGCCACACTAGTATCCAGTGTGGTTTTGTGAGGTGATGGAGTGGTCACCATCAGACGGTGTAACTTCATTAAAACATTATTTTTATTTTTATTTTTTTGTAAACTGCAACGTGTCTCTTGCTGTGTATATAATGTTTACATGTGCAATTTTGACACATTGCATTCAAAACGATAACGACGTTGTATCATACAGATTCCGACTCAGACAAACGTCAGAGTCAGCTGAACATCTGATTGGTGGATTTATCGAATTGTCACGACGCTTCAGCAAATCAGCGTCAACTGTGTATCACTTCCCCGATGTTGTTGTAAGTGTACGTCGTTAAGCGGGTATCTCGCTAGTGATTGTTATTTAAATGTCCAGTCCTTTTAAATATTATTTTGCGGAGACGGCTGATCTACATTAAGTTAAGATGCGTTATATTGAAGTAGTGCGTAAACTGAAGTAATACGTAACCGGCAGTTTAAGTATTAGCTACCGAAAAATAGTTCTATTGACATTGCATTAGCTAGATAGCTTATCTGAAGAGCTTCGCTTACTCGGTCTGGTGTCGAACGAATTTGATCCTGTCAGTTTCAGCAGAATCGTGAGAGAACTGCAGCTCGTGTTTGAGTGTTCAGTACTGAATAAAGCCATCATCAGAGACGCAACAGCGTTTGGCTTTTGTAGAGGCTGCTATCGTTAGCCGGTTAGCCGATCGGTAGGAGCTGTGAATAGGATCAGTGTGTAAACAGGTCGGCTGGTGAATCATGGGCTCAGTGCTCGGCCGGAGGATCGCCGGGGTGGAGGATATTGATATTCAGGCAAATTCAGCGTACAGATTTCCGCCAAAATCAGGTAAGAAAGTCGGCTGGTTTGATACATACAACTTCCCTAAAACATTTGCTATGCAAGCTACTTTATCCGGCTAGATTTCAGTCATGTTTTTAACGTAGTGCTTTGTACGTCGTACAGTTTGTTTGGAGAACAAAGAAGAAATGACAGTTTGTAGTGTAATTTTTTTGTTTTATTAGCCTTGGTACTAAGAAAGAATAAGTAATTATGACAATTATATCTACTGTAAAGCAGTACATGCAAAGTTCTCTTTCATTAGTAGAGTCATATATGCCATTAAAATGTGTCCACTTCTGTCTTTACTAGTTTTAGTAATTATATTAAAATGTGTCTCCATAGAAGGGTACACGGTCTGTGGGCTATTGGCGAGCCCTCACCCATGTTTGTTGTAAGGTAATGTGATTTACATGTAGAAAACCAGCACTTGGATGAAAGTAATATTTGGCCTGTGGTAGCATAACGGTTAAGGTACTGGACTATGGACTAGAAGGTCCAGGGTTCAAATCCCACCTCTGCCAAGCTGCCACTGTTGGGTCCCTGAGCAAGGCCCTTATAACCTACAGTTGCTTTTACTGTAAGACTGTATCAATTGTAAGTTGCTCTGGAAAAGGGCATCTGCTAAATGACATAAATGTAAATATATATATATATATATATATATATATTTAGTGTAGAATCGTGAATCTGCATTTGCCAAGTAGATAATGCTGATTTTTTTTCTGGTGCTGTTCTAATGAAACATATATAGATGACTGGCTGAAGAAAACGTTTCCCCACTCATTGATTATATGGAGTTGCATTTCAGGATCCGGGGAGATGGCAATACCTCAATCGTTAATACACAGGTGTACATTGAACTTTTGGGCACTTTTCTCACTCCACCAATGGAAAATTGGTTTGGTGATGATAAAAGCATTTTTCGTCTTACCACAGAGCAAAGAGTGTCAAAGCTTTTCAGGAAAGGTGTATCAACTCAATGGCATGGCCAACAAACAATCCAGATCTGAATCCGATTTAAAAATAATTGTGGAAATTAAGAAAAAAATTAAATCTCCATCCTGCAAAGCTTATCTGTGAATTGCTGTTCGAGAAAGTTGGAACCAGCTTATTGCAGAATATTGTTTTGTTTTAGTGAAGTCCAGGCCTCGATGAATCCAAGCTAGAGGTGGAGCCACAAAGTATTAATAGTGAATATTTTTTGGATGTTTTCGTCTTTTAATTTTCCTTCAACATTGAGTGATTCTGTATTTTTTTTCTGTATGTGGCCTAAAACACTATTAAGTAAAATAGTTTCATATAAATTGTTTGAGGTTTGTATTATGAACCCAGAATGTTCAGCTATTACAGAAAATTTGTTTTGGTTTCATATCTTGTGTCATATTTGTTTATTTGCTATGAAGAAAAAAAGTTTTGTGAATATCCTCCATGTGGTGATTCCTTAAAGTTTTGTCAGAGTTTGTCTTGTTCTGGAAAAAATATTTGGATAGCTAATATTAGGATAGGAGAATTCTGTTTCCGTTATTTCGTATACAGCAAAGAAAATGGTGAGTATCAGTCTTGTTTTAAAAGCACTGACACCTGAAGATATGAATAATACATTAAATGTGTATGTAATGGGGGTTCTGTATGTAATTCAGAAGTTCTTTGTCACACTGTGTGGTGTGGGATTAGGAGCTATGTGCAAAAAATGATGGCTTGTATGAAGCCCTTGGCAGGTAACACTAACCCGAGTTTTGTTTGTTCTTTTACCCAAAGGAAATTATTTTGCAAGCCATTTCTTTATGGGAGGGGAGAAGTTTGATACCCCCCACCCTGAAGGCTACCTATTCGGGGAGAACATGGACCTCAATTTCTTAGGAAACCGTCCAGTGCAGGTACAGACAGGCAACCTTGCTCTTAAATGCGTCAAACATAAGTCATCATTTTCCTCGTGTAATGTTAAAGTTACGATGTAGCATCTCCATTAACATGACTTTCCAGTTTCCCTATGTGACCCCGGCACCACACGAGCCAGTGAAGACATTGAGAAGCCTTGTCAACATCAGAAAGGACTCCTTGAGACTCGTCAGGTCTGGAATGATCTTAAATATCTCTGTAGTTTTTCCAAGTCTTGTCAAATTACATTATGAGTTTAAACCCAAGTATAATCAGCTGCAGTTTTGGGAAAACATACGCATGAGTCAGTGACATAAAGAATAGACATGATAAATAAATTCGTCTGAATTGTGTAGGTACAAAGACGATGGCGATTCACCCACTGAGGACGGAGCCAAGCCAAAAGCCTTATACGGGGTGGAGTTTACCTTTGACTCAGATGCTCGAGTGGCCATTACTATCTACTGCCAGGCCTTTGAGGAATTCTCCAATGGAATGGCAATGTAAGAACAACCATCATTGTCAGGGTTTGCTTTCTTTTTTAGAATGTACTCACACTAGGCAATCCGAACCGCGCCCGGGCACGTTTGACACCAAAGCACGGTTCATTTGGCTAGTGTGAGTGCTCCCTATTGTCCCGGGTGGGCCGGAGAGCAATTCGCTGGACTCCAGCATGGTATATATGTAGTGTGAGCCCGAATGATGATGACATCGATTGTGTGGCTGTTTCATTATACAAACATAGCAGTGAAGGGTTCACTGTGGTCTGCAGCTGAGCTGAATTGTTTACTTGAGAGTTGGGCTGATGAAAGCATAACGATTTAACTAGACAAGAAACAAAGCAGTAATGTTTCGTGCTCCAGCGTCAGCTGACCCAGTAAAAACCTTCTTACATGCAGCACGAGAAGCCAAAAATCAGTGCGTCACATAATCAGTACATTTATTAAAAGGCGTATTAGGGCTGTGTGTCAGTGTGAACTAAACGAAACCAAAGAAAAGTACAAAAGTATGTGATTATCCAATCACATATGTACAACCTTGAAGTGTGCCGTCTGAGCGCGCATCATGATGTTGAAAGCGTGCCAGAGCGCATTTCACTGAACCTAGTGTGAGCAGGACCCAGGGTGAGCATGGACAAACGCGCTCTGGCACGGTTCAGGGCAATCATTCTCAGTGTGAGTACACCCTTAATCCACAGTGCACGGTGACAAAACAGCACTTGTTGCCTAGTTGCTTAAAAGTTACCCTGGTTTCATCTGTGACCTCATCGACTATTGCCCACCTTGCTGCTGGAGTGATCTTTGTTGATTAGTAACAATGGTCTTTTGTACACTGTCTGAATGTAGCCTGGGGGAGTCCAACTATTTAGAGGTGGGTTTGTAATCACTGTAAATCTGATGAGCATAAACAACTCTTTTCTTCTGAGGTCCTCAGAAATCCCCTTTGTTTGTGCCATAATACATATACCGTATTTTTCCGGCTATAAAGCGCATCGGGTTATAAGACGCATGAAATGAAACAAAACTATTAAGTTCCCTCGGAAGCTCAGTTTGGTCTGTGTACTGCGTGACCGATAGGCTTGAGTTTGAAATCCGCTTCGAAAATTAATGAATGAATGCACGTACCCTAATGCTGAAGCACATACCGTATTACTCCGCGATGCTGCGCACTACGGTGGCCGTAAGCTTCGTAACTTACCAAGGCCGTGCTAAAACATTTTGACAGATTTATGAGCGCCGTGTACCATCTACAATCGGTTCTAGGTCAGAAAGCACAACCAGAATTAATTCATACATTAGACGCACATTTTAAGGTGCACTGTCGATTTTTGAGAAAGTTAAAGGATTTTAAGTGCGCCTTATGGTCCCAAAAATACGGTAATACAGTTCCACATCTTGTTGTGAAGATCATACTTTGAGAGATCCCTGTTTTGTGTGTGTTTTTTTTTTTTTTTTTTTTTTTTTTAAATACAACAGACACTCACACCTGATTGTCATCTCATTGATTGAAAACACTTCATATTAACTGCTAATCCTTGGTGTTCACATATTTTTGCCACTTACTTATTTGTAATATTGGATCATTTTCCTCAGTAAATAAACGATCAAGTGTAATGTTTGTTTCATTTAGTTTAAGGCAAGTCAGATTTATTTATATAGCGCTTCTTACAATGGAGCATTGTCTCAAATCAACTTTATAATTTTAGATTATCTCCTAATATCTACTCCAATCCTGAATTGAGCAAGCCTAGGGTGACAGTGGCAAGGAAAAACTCCCTTAGTGTTACAAGGAAGAAACCTTGGGAGGACCAAGACTCAAAAAGGGACCCAACCTCTTTGGGTGGCGTAGATGATAAATCTAAGAATGAAAATTTATTTACATTTACAGCAGACGCCCTTATCCAGAGCGACTTACAATTGATACAGTCTTACAGTCCAAGCAATTGTGGGTTAAGGGCCTTGCTCAAGGACCCAACAGTGGCAGCTTGGCAGAGGTGGGATTTGAACCCTGGACCTTCTGCTCCAGAGTCCAGTACCTTAACCGCTAGGCTACCACAGTCTCAATTTATCTAGATTCAAGTAAAATGTAAAGTATACACATCAGCATTAAGTAGTCTGATTTAGAGTCACGCCAGGATCTCCAGTCTGCTGGCCCGGGTATAGTGGGGCTGGGGCTGGAGCTGATGACGGAAGCAGCTTGAGTGAAGCTGAAGCAAGTTTACTTCTCTTTATCTACTTTAAGGATATGTGTGAAAATCTGAAGATGTTTTAGGTGATTCATGCAGAAATATAGAGAATTCTTAAGGCTTCACAAACTTTCAGCCAAGACTGTAGTCCAGTGAAAATTGACTTTGTACCATGTATATTTGCCAATTTGGTCATTTTGCCCTCAGCTTTATATGAATTATAGCAATATGTCTGAGAACAGTTGTTGTGGAACGTGGTTCCTTAGCCGCAGTGTGTTTCCATGGATACAGAGCAAGTACTGTAGTGAAAGAGCAGACAGGCTGTGTATAGAAGGGTTCTGTAAGCAAGAAGGGCTTTTGATCAACTAGCCACTTAAACTGTAATCGACTCCACATTGTCATTAATTCATTTTCTTTCTCCTCCATATGTACTCATTCAGATGAAAAGGGTTGTCTAAGGAAAGAAGTGCAGCTGCTGAGTTGTTTTGTCTGTTATTATTCATTCCAGTCTGTAGTTTTCAGCTTACTAGGCTTTTTTTTGTCTCAAGTTATAATCCCAAGAGTCCTGCTATGGTGTCTGAAACGGTGCACTACAAGCGAGGAGTCAGTCAGCAGTTCACCCTGCCCTCATTCAAGATCAACTTTACTGAATGGAAAGAGGAAGATGTGAGTTCGATGTGCATCTACTATCACTTTCTGGATCTCTTTTAGTGTTTTAAGTAAAGCACTGTTCTGTAGAATGGAATGTGTTTGTTCAGTGGAATTCCATAACTTGTTTATAATTTGTCAATTTCATTTCAGCTCAACTTTGATTTGGACAGAGGTGTTTTCCCCATGGTCATCCAGGCCGTAGTGGATGAAGGAGATGGTATGTATGGTAGGAACATTTTATCCAAAGATTACAGTTTTACAGCAAATGTTGGGGCCAGTAATCTACAATTAATCACCTCCTTTCTGCCAACAAACAAAAACAAAACAGAAAATCTTTTCTTGGTCCTCTCCTCTACGACTGTGTTTGTTTTTACCTACATCATCTCCTCACAGGGTTTTGGTAGGAGGGTGTTCTTAGCATGTTCTTAGGAGGTTATTTGTTCTAGCATGATGTAATGTCTACTACGAGGATCACAATGCACTTCTGTAAGCTACTGCTGACGAGGACAAGTACGAGTGCTGTATGTGTAAACAATTCCAGAAGAAACCACAAATGTAAAAACCTAGATGGTACAAAACATACACACCATACACTTTACATTTACATTTACAGCATTTAGCCGATGCCCTTATACAGAGCGACTTACAATTGATACAAGGGTCTTGCTCAAGGCAGCTTGGCAGAGGTGGGATTTGAACCCTGGACCTTCTGCTCCAGAGTCCAGTACCTTAACCGCTAGGCTATCACTTTATTAGCTACACTATACTAGTACCAGGTTGGATCTCCCCTTACTTTCTGAATTGATTTAGTTCTTTGTGGAATAGAGAGGTGCATTTCCTGAAGAAAATGCGAGTGTGATTGGCACTTGCAATAGTCGACCCTGAGCCTACCTAAGGGGCCCCCGGGGCATTACATATCGGGACCAAGCCTGCCAAATTTCGTGGCCGTAGGTCGAAATCTGACAGAGTTATGGCCATTGGCCCGCCACGGGGCCTCAGTGCCCTGCTGGGATCCTCAGGGTCCCCATGGGCATCACATGTCACCTCAGACTACACCCGGGCCCAAGCCTGCCGAATTTCGTGGCCATACATTAAAAACTGACTGAGTTATGATTGGTTAACTTTGGGCACATTCATTTCCTATGGGAAATCTTGGGACTTTGCGGGGCCCCCCAAAGTCCGACCGGAAAGCCCTATACAAGCACACCATTCCCGACCAGACCGGACGCAATGGCACTGGAACGGGGTCGATATCTTGAAAGCTGCGGCAGTTGAAAGCCTGACAAAAACATGGAATAACTAGAGAGGTGCATTTCCTGAAGAAAATGCGAGTGTGATTGCCACTCTGCAATGGCCGACCCTTAGTGTACCTCATGGGTCCAAAGGCCATCACGTCACCCCAGGGTGCCCCCGGGACCAAGCATGGCAAATTTCGTGGCTGTAGGTCATAAACTGACTGAGTTACAGTCATTGGCCCGCCAGGGGCCCCAATGCCAAGTCGGTTTCGACAGGGGCGCCATGGTTATCACATATCACCTCAGATTGCACCCGGGACCAAGCCTGCCGAATTTCGTGGCCGTAATTCGAAATCTGACTGAGCTACGGTCATTGGCCCACCCAGGGACCCCAGTGCCTAGCCGGGGTCCACAAGGGCCCCATGGGCATCACATATCACCTCAGATTGCACCCGGGACCAAGCCTGCCAAAGTTCGTAGCCCTATGTCAAAAACTGACCGAGTTATGATTCATCAAGTTATGGCCCATTCATTTCCTATGGGAAAATTTGGGACTTTACAGGGGCCCCTTTGGGGCCCCCAAAGTCCGACTGGTAAGCCCTATACAAGCACACCATTCCCAAAACGACCGAACGGAACGGCACTGGAACGGGGTTGATATCTAGAAAATTGTGGCAGTTGATACGCATCGAAAATTTCGGAATGTTCAGAATCGGATAACATAGGCGATCACACTAACAAGATGCTGAACACATTCCTCTGAGATTTTGGTCCATATCGACGAGATAGCATCATGCAGTTGCTGCAGATTTGTCGGCTGCGCACCCATGACGCGAATCTCCCGTTAAAGCACATCCCAAATGTGCTGTTTTAGATTGAGATCTGGTGACTGTGGAGATCGTTTATAGTGTACTCATTGTCTGCATACCTCAGTTGAGTGGTTATTTGCTCTTCTATCTGCTTGAACCAGTCTGGCCATTCTCCTCTGACCTCTTGCATCAACACGGCATTTTCACCCAGAGAACTGCCACTCGCTGGATAGCTTCTGTTTAAGGGCCATTCTGTTTAAAGCCTAGAGATGGTTGTGTGTGAAAATCCCAGTAGATCAGCAGTCAAAATACTCAGACCAGACCATCTAGCACCAACAACCATGCCATGTACAGGGTCACATAACTCACCTTTCTTCCCCATTCTGTTTCTCGCTTTGAACTCCAGCAGGTCATCTTGACCATGTCTAGATGAATATCTGACTAGATATTTGTTGAACAGATGTACCTAATAAAGTGGCCAGTGAGTGTATGTCCAATGCAAAGCAAAAAAACTTTTAATAGAATGCTTTTTTTTCTTATAATATATTTATGTAAAGGTTGGTTAAGCTAATTAAGTTATTGTAAAAAGGCAATTTCTTCATAAACCTTTTAAATAATATCCTTTTAATTGGGCTTTGCTAAATCTTGCGCTGTGTCTATATCAGGCAGTGTGTTAGACATGTCATTAGCACAACCCTGATTAACTGAGCTGCACTTCTTTTAGATTGCTTGGGACATGCACATGTGCTGCTGGCTGCCTTTGAGAGAGTGAGTAATACCAGTTATTAATTTGCTTTGGTTATGTGGAACAGAGTTCTCATCTGTTTTGTTCTGCTTTGTTTCACACTTCACAGCATGTTGATGGCAGCTTCTCTGTGAAGCCTTTAAAGCAGAAGCAAATTGTGAGTAATGTATTTCTTCAAATAAGCTTTTGTTAATGTTGTGTTGGGATTATCCTGAATCAGAACTGAAGTAAGATTTGTCATCCAATTTGGTTGCTGTCTGTTTGCAGGTGGATCGTGTTAGTTACCTGCTTCAGGAGATCTATGGCATTGAGAACAAGAACAACCAAGAGACTAAGGTGAATATACGGTGGTGCTTGAAAGTTTGTGAACCCTTTAGAATTTTCTATATTTCTGCATAAATATGACCTAAAACAACATCAGATTTTCACACAAGTCCTAAAAGCAGATAAAGAGAACCCAGTTAAACAAATAAGACAAAAGTACTATACTTGGTCATTTATTTATTGAGGAAAATTATCCAATATTACATATTAGTGAGTGGGAAAAGTACGTGAACCTCTAGTATTAGCAGCTAAGGTGAAGTTAGAGTCAGGGGTTTTCAATCAATGGGATGACAATCAGGTGTGAGGGGGAACCCTGCTTTATTTCAAGAACAGGGATCTATCAAAGTCTGCTCTTCACAACACACGTTTGTGGAAGTGTATCATGGCACGAACAAAGGAGATTTCTGAGGAGCTCAGATATAAAAAGCTGCTGATGCCCATCAGGCTGGAAAAAGGTTTACAAGACCGTACAGTCTCTAAAGAGTTTGGACTCCACCAACCCAACAGTTTCAGACAGATTGTGTACAAATGGAGGAAAATTCAAGACCATTGGGTACCCTCCCCAGGAGTGGTCGACCAACGAAGACTCACTCCAAGAGGGCAAGGCGTGTAATAGTTGATGGAGGTCATAAAGGACCCCAGGGTAACTTCTAAGCAACTGAAGGCCTCTCTCACATTGGGTATGTTAATGTTCATGAGTCCACCATCAGAAGAACACTGAACAACAAAATGGTGTGCAGGGCCAGGGTTGCATGGAGAAAGCCACTGCTCTCCAAATAGAACATTACTGCTCATCTGCAGTTTTGCTAAAGATCACGTGAACAAGCCAGAACGCTATTGGAGGAATGTTTTGTGGATGGATGAGACCAAAATAGAAACATTTTTTTGGTTAATTTAAAGGAAAAGTGTTATGTTTGGAGAAAGGAAAACACTGCATTCCAGCATAAGAACCTTATCCCATCTATGAAAACATGGTGGTGGTAGTATCATGGTTTGGGCCTGTTTGGCTGCATCTGAGCCAGGAATGGCTTGCCCATCATTTGATGGAACAATGAATTCTGAATAATATCAGAGAATTCTAAAGGAAAAATGTCAGGACATCTGTCCCATGAAAACCTGAATCTCAAGAGAGAAGGTGGGTCATGCAGCAAAGACAACGACCATAAGCACACAAGTCGTTCCACCAAAGATGGTTTAAAGAAGAAGAAAAAGTTAATGTTTTTGGAAATGGCCAAAGTCAAAAAGTCCTGACCTTAATCCAATCGAAATGTTGTAGAAGACCAGGACCTGAAGAAGTGAGCAGTTAATGTGAGGTAAACCCACCAACATCCCAGAGCTGAAGCTGTTTCTGTATGGAGGAATGGGCTAAAATTCCTCCAAAGCCGGTGTGCAGGACTGATCAACAGTTTACAGGAGATTGTCACCACCAGATACTGAAAGCAAAGGTTCACATACTTTTTCCCCACTCACTAATATGTAATATTGGATCAATTTTCCTCAATCAATTAAAAAATGACCAAGTATAATATTTTTGTCTTATTTGTTTAACTGTGTTTCTCTTTATCTACTTTTTAGGAACTGTGTGAAAAATCTGATGATGTTTTAACGATGCAGAATATAGAAAAAATCTTAAGAGTTCACAAACCTTTTCAAGCACCACTGTAAACTGCATTCTGTGTCAGCTTGTTTTTTTGTTCTTTATCAGTTTTTTGGTCTTTATTTTTCAAAAGTTTATTCAAAATAGAGGTCATGTAGATAAAATGCATTTGTAAATATGTTTTTGTTCCTGCTTAAGCAAGTAGAAAATGGGTGTTTAAATAAAGCCGTATTGTTCCACTTGATCCCATGTTAACTAGGATAAAACATAAAATCAAAACCCCTGATTTAAAGTAGCATGGGCCTGTATAGCTTGACTCTCTGTTTTCTTCCAGCCATCGGAGGATGAGAACAGTGACAACAGTAATGAGTGTGTGGGTGTGTCTGTCTGACCTGCGCGACACACTCATTCTGCCATGTAGGGGACACCTGTGTCTGTGCAACTCATGTGCAGACACACTGCGCTACCAGGCCAATAACTGCCCCATCTGCAGACTGCGTATGTCCCCTTCTTATTTATTTTGTGCTCATTACAAGTACTGCTTCATTAAAACTGTTATGATGGTGCTTTCATTGATTTGTTGTGTGGATGTGTGTGGGTGTAGCTTTTCGTGCCCTGCTGCAGATCAGAGCAGTTAGGAAGAAGCCTGGAGCGCTGTCCCCCGTCTCTTTCAGCCCTGTGTTGGCTCAGAGCATGGACCATGATGAGCACTCGGTATGTCTTACTCCGTGCATTATTCTTCTAGTACAGCTATGCAGAGTTTAACGTCCATTCACTTTAATGGGCAAAGTCTTAAAATTATAATACATTTTATTAGAAATACAAATCTCTTTTTCAACTCCAGACCATAATTTGACTCAAGATGGCAAAGACACTGTACCTGCTCAATGTATGATATTAGAGTATAAAGTCCTGTACTGAACACTACCACTGAACTCCTACAATAATTTCGTATTCCTACATCAATGACTTATTTACATACTGGCAGTGTATTAGTATTGCTTTGTTGCACTCTAGTGCAGTGCGTTTTGCTCCTTCTGCTCAGCTGGCCACACAAGCCAATCAATGCTGTGCAGCCACGGGCAGAGGCGGGAGTTAAAGAGTAGATGTAACTACCTTACGTTTGGACTAGAGACTCTTCTAACTCGGTTGATGTGTTTAGAGACTATTTTCTGCAAGTGACTTGTTTGTGTGGTTGGAATTTCCACTACTTATTTGTAAACAAGATGTAAAAATGGAAATTTCATAAGTGTGTCCGTCCTATTGTAAGTAGTACTCTTTTGTTTGCCTCCCCACAATCTGTACATTCTCTTTCATTACATTTTTACAGCATTTAGCAGACGCCCTTATCCAGAGCGACTTACAATTGATACAATCTTACAATTCAAGCAATTGTGGGTTAAGGGTCTTGCTCAAGGAGCCAACAGTGGCAGCTTGGCAGAGGTGGGATTTGAACCCTGGACCTTCTGGTCCAGATTCCAGTAACTTAACCACTAGGCTACCAGAGCCCTCTGGTATCTTTCACCTAGTTATTGTCTAATCCTCCCACAATATATTCCAGTGAACTCATTGGACCAGTTTCTTCATTACAGTCTATATCTAGTCTACATGCTAGGATTCTCACTCTTACTATATGTACAAACATAAGAAATTGGGATGATGTAATGAGCACCATGATCATGTACATCCCATGCAGTGGCCTAGTGGTTAAGGTACTGGACTATGGACCAGAAGGTCCAGGGTTCAAATCCCACCCTGACCCAAATCTCAAGCCGCCACTGTTGGGCCTTGAGCAAGACCCTTAACCCACAATTGCTTGGATTGTAAGACTGTATCAATTGTAAGTTGTAAATGTAAATATACCATATGGGCCTGTGGTAGTCTAGTGGTTAAAGTGCTGGACTCTGGACCAGAAGGTCAAGGGTTCAAATCCCACCTCTGCCAAGCTGCCACTGTTGGGTCCTTGAGCAAGACCCTTAATCCACAATTGCTTGGATTATAAGACTGTACCAATTGTAAGTCGCTCTGGATAAGGGTGTCTGCTAAATGCTGTAAATGTAAAATGTAAATGTAAAAATGCAGAAACTCATGGAAATATCCATTTTCCCTGCCTTTCTTTCCAGGATTGTTACCAGCATGGTGTGAATTGTCAGTTTGGATTAACAATAAAAACCTCATACAATAAGCTTTTTCAGTGCTCAGATTGAATGTCCACATCTACTGTTTTTAATGCAATGCAGTGTGTTAGGGTTTAACATCTACAGCTATTTTATTAGTGTAAATGTTGTTCGATGCTGTGATTCTTGTACGATCTGTACAGTAAATTTCACTTTCTTCTTCTTCTCCTTAGAGCTCTGACTCTGTTCCTCCTGGCTTTGAGCCCATCTCCCTGTTGGAGGCTCTCAACGGCCTCACTGCTGTGTCTCCCGGCATCCCATCAGCCCCTCTGTATGATGAGATAAATTTTTCAGGCAGTCTCAGTGGGGACAGCAGGCAGTTGAGCTCACCTGAGCACTCTGGAGAAAGTGGCCTGCCAAAGGGAAAAGTCAGCAAGTCACCTGACAGGTAAAAAAAACTACCAGTTAGATTATTTATTAGGAACGGGTGTAGTTATTAAATATGCTATTTGTTTCCTTCACTCGTGGACTGGATAGCACAGACGGGTTCAGCCGAAGCAGCAGGTGGTCAGTAGTGAAACTGTCAGTCATGTGAAATCATCGCACGGTCTGTAGAGACATGAGACAAACGACCTGTAATGACTGTCAATAATATATACAGAGGAACCTCGGAATTCCAATGCTTCTCCACTCGAACAATTCGGACATAGAATGGTTTGATTTTTAAATTAATTAATTAATACATTTTTTTGCCCCCAAGTTCGAACTAAAATTTTTAATTTGAACATGATCACACTAAATAAAACACTCAATGGTGTGATATTCCAACCATGATGCACATAATCCAGTCCAGTAGGTGGCGATAATGCACCAATATGGTATGCCAATTGCCATAACACCCAAATATATTTTAGTATTATTTTATTAGTATCAATATAGTATTAGTATGTAATACCACAGTTGGTTCCGAAGCTGCAATCTGAAAAGCACTGCCTCTGGTGTATTACTGTTTAATTATGTGATTATATTGCATCAGTCGATGGGTGTGATTTCGGGCACTCCCTCAGTCTCTGTGCAGCTGTCCCAGTGATAAGCCGTTCGCCTAAAGATTCACTTTATTTTCACTTTATATATCTCTTTATGTTTAGCTTAGTTCATGTATTTATTGATTATTATTATTGTATTAAATTCCTTTGCTTTATTCATGGGTTTAATCATTAATTACGTATTAATTCAGGTGTAAAAAACAGTCATTTAGGGGTCGGGAACGGATTCATCCTATTTACATTAGTTATGGGGAAATTTCATTCTGACTTCAAACAAATCAGAGTTTGAATGGCCTTCTGAAACCACTTTAGATCCACTGTATAGTGTCATTCAGCACACACACATGCAAATGAGAACAAACAAACATGTCATTATTGGGGTTCAGCTGACCTGATGCATGACCTGAACTGTTCCGATATCTTTATAGTACACTGCGTTCACCTTCGTCACCTATTCAGGAGGAGGATGAGGAGAAGCTGTCAGAGATGTCTGAGGCACAAGCCCATACCCTGCTGTCCAGCAGCCCTGCGCCTACTGAGGTCAGCTGATTATGGAAATCATCTTATCATAGGTTTGGACACACACATACTCACTCTTTGTCACTGTCTTGCTTGTAGGGCACTGCTGCAGAGGATGCTCCCGAGTCTCTGTCTCCTGAAGATGGTTAAGTAATCCTTTTGATCTTTTTGTTTTGTGTGTGTGTGGTATCATCTGCAATTTATCATTTCTGGTTCTGCTTATCATGTCCGGTTATTATCGATCCCAAGTTTCGATTGCAAAATGTAGAAATAATAATAATAATAATAATATTATATACACTACAGAGGACATTAAATAAAGTACACTTTTAAGTGGTTAAACATTTACAGCATTTAGCAGACACTCTTATCCAGAGCGACTTACAATTGGTAAATTGTACCAATCCAAGCAATAGTGGGTTAAGGGCCTTGCTCAAGGACCCAACAGTGGCAGCTTGGCAGAGGTGGGATTTGAACCCTGGATCTTCTGGTCCATTGTCCAGTAACTTAACCACTAGGCTACCACAGTCCCATGAGTGCAAATCAGTAAAAAACTGCTTTGAAAATGAGCTAAAACTGTTTTCTATGTAAATTATAGGCTTTAGAAAAATCATTAATACATATTATTCAACAATTTACTACTCTTGTCCGTAAAATGTGGTTGCTGAGATTGTAGCCATTTTGAAAAAGCAGATCTCTGGTTACAAATGACACCCCCACAAATGATATATCAGTGTCAAGTCCAGGACGTCCTCTAGATGGCGCATCAGCTTTTAGCTCTGTAGATTATATGGTTATTGAAATGTTCTTTGTGAACTCTCGTCCCCCACAGAGGACAGAAATGAATCATCAGGTCTTATGAGGATATTTCAGCTTCAAAAGTTATAATTTTTACGCTAAGCTTTTTTCTAGAGATGGGTCCAGTAATGGTATCGTGTCCGATATGGACGTCATTCGCTCATCGGCTATCCATAGTATTAGTTGTTGGTTTTACTAAAATGTCATGGGACTGGCGCATGTTTGTTTGCTATTCTTAGGTCGTTGTTTTAGGACATTAAACCACATTAAGCTTTGTTCACGTTAAGCATTTTAGACTCTCCCTGCTAATGCAGCATTTGGGCTAGGAGACCATAAGTCGGTCGACCACACTACACCGCTGATGCCCAATATCATGCTGGTGCCTTCAGTGTTTTGTCATGTTGGACCAACCTCCTTTACACACGTATTGCCTTTAGCCTTTTCGTTTTGCTCAAACTTCTGAGCTCTTCTGAGCACTAAGTCTTCCTGTAATGCTATAGCAGATTGTATGAAAACCAAACTCTGATGGCGTATGTGATTACACTACGCCCTGGTCCTGGCAGATAGGTGCATGCTTGATAGGTAGCTTTGCACTAATCATGGCTGTATACTGGAAGCATAAGTTGGTTAGTTGGAACCAACAAGTGGAATTGAAATTCACATTTTTTAATGGGTACCCTGTTATCATTTTGGAACCGGGTTTCGATACCCAACCCTGGTGTTAATCTTGTGGTTGCTGACTTAGGCGTACATTGTGTGTCTGCAGAAGACAGGGTGAACTCTGAGAGTGAGATGCTGCCTGACTGTAGCAGTGAGCACAGCAGCCTGACCAAAGCTGAGAGTGATCCTCCTGGTGAGTGGCCTTATTAGCAAACATCACAGACATTTTTCTGCCTAATGCCTTATTTAAGCAACACCGTCCATAAATGCTTGGATGGCAATTTGTCCATTCGGTGAACCTCCCTCCCGACCCCCCCACTCCCCTCGCTCCGTGTGTTTTCTTGCAGCTGCTCTGGATCTTTTGCTTTTGATCGGCTTTGCAGTCTAACCGGTGTGCTGTGTTCTCTGTTTTCTACCTTTTGTTTGCCTGCCATTTTCCTCCTCTCTTGGCCTTGTTCTGGGCAGCCATAGGTCCTGATTCCTGCTCTATCGGTATGGAAGAGTAACACTGGTATGTAGGCAGCTCTCTCTCTCTGTCCTAATGTTCATCTTCACAGCCTCATATGGGCACAATTGACTGTGCACTGCACTTCTGCTCTTAGCACACCTGAGAATATTGAAAAACAAGCTGTCAGTGTACAGAATGCAATGCAAGAGGAACACAAGTGTCTGCTTGTTTGTGTTTGGTCACCTAACTGGAATCTGAGGTGATGATTTTTTTCTGCTTCTGCTTCCTAGGTTCATTTGGCTCCATGGAGAGTTTAATCAGTCGGTGCAGAGACAGTTCTAGCCAGCCTCTCCTGTGTCCCACAAGCATTTTGCACGTGGACGATGAATAACCGGACTAATCCCTCTCCTCTTCCGGAGGTTTCCCTTACAGCTCCTGCTCAAACCGCACTTAATGAGCCTCCTCACCCAGCCTGCACATCGACAGACATTCCGTTATCCAAGGTGTAGTGGCTTTGATGTACACAGTGTTTTTTTCCTTCTTTCATTTGTCTCTGATTTTAACATAGCCATTCATTTAGAGCTGTCAAACTACCATGGTGTGAAAAGGCTGAGGGTGATGAGGACAGTTTAAAGTATAAGGGTGGCAAAGGGTTGGTTAATGTATGTTGCCTGTATCATTATGGTAACCCTGAAGCAAGAGTGGAAAAATATTACAAAAGGTATTCGTACAGGTGTGACACTAAGCCTTCCAGGGTTCTAGGTTAAAGCACATGTCAATATTCAACATTTCTCAAAGTCTAAGTAATCAAAACAGTATTGTATGACGCTACTATATTTATTTATGTACAATTTCTGTGACTTTGAATTTGATATGAAGTAATATTTTATATAAAGTTTGGATATTTTTGGTTTAACTGAGCAGTGGAGGGAATCACCAGTGCACCTCTTTGAGAACTGGGCCTTGTTTTAACTGTTTGAAACATACCAGCTTCTGATTTCTTTCTGTACATTATGACCAAGTACTTCATTTCAAGTATGTTCATACATACTGTGAGGGCCAAAAGTCTCGAGACCACTAGTGAACATGCTTCTGTTTTGTATTTTCTTGAATTTAATACAGTGCTTTTCATTACAAATCATATAATCAGCATAACAGTTTGAGTGAAAAGTTACATCTACAAAAAAACAAATTTCAGAATGTACTAGTTTTTGCACTAACGACTCAAACATCGTTTTAAATTTGACTGCAAACTAGAAGTGATTTCACTAGTGCTGTCAGACCTTTGGTCCTTCACTGTATGTACTGTAAAATGAATTTATTTGAAGTTATTGAAAAGCAAAATTGAGGGCACACTGGATCAAACGTTTCTTACTTGGCATTTTGTAATGTTACACAAATTATAAATTAGGTCTTTTATGCTTTAAAAAAGAGTAATATATTGTGTTTTGTTAGAAGAAAACTGTGTTCCAGACTGTGTTCACCTGTGCCCCAGGTTAATTCTAGGGTACTCTCCAGACCATTCCGTGAACAAGATAGGTGGGGGTAAAACAAGACATTAAGTTAAGAAAAAAAAGAGAATCCTCTAGAACTGAGATGTCATAAAATGTGAAATTAAATTGCAGAACTTCTAATCAACTTTCAGGCTCCATCATTGCCCAGGTAAACGTTTCTAAAAAAGATAAACAACCCCTTTTTTATATAGCAGGTAGTTTTACTCCCTGTTCCCATAGAAAGTCTTTAAGACCAGAAGGTCCTCTGGCTACAGATGTTTAGTGCTGCACCGAATGAGCATTTTCATAATGAGGTAGTCTATAGAACGAGGCCTATTACATTTTAATTGGCTCTTGATTGTGATTAGTGTGGAAGGTTCTTCTCTTGGTCGTACCCTCAGAAAATCTAACTACAAAGAGCGAACATTTATGCTACGCAGAGCTTTTAGAAATTATACTCTTACATCAGTCAATTGTTAGTGCCCTGCTTTAGGTGAAAATGTCAGTGCTTGAATTTTCAGTGCATTTTTACATAATAAATAATAGGAAGTAATTCTCTATTCATTCCATTAAAATACCTTAATATGCCGTCATTATAATGGAGCATTTTTGTTCAGTTGAGTTGTTGAGCATGGTCACAAGATATTTGAACTGTTCTAGCAGGTTATCTCGGTCTTTTGCCTCATGAAGCTTTTTCAGCGTTTCAGCACTAACTCCGTCTCGTCCAACCAAAGTACCATGATTTGCAGTATCATGTAAACGTCTTGTTAATGTAGCATTATGCATATGGGTATATGTGCCTTTGAACAGCAAGTGTTGCTACTTAATGCTTTCAGCTGTTCTGTTCTTGGGCTTACAGAACGTAATTGGAGGCTAGAATGTGCCCATTCTGCTTACAGCTTCTAACCGTGCTCTGAGCTGGTGTTCTCATTTGTGCTGTGTAATTCCAACAGAGTATTTCTAGAAGGATATATCAGCGAACAATGATTATTTAAACAGCAACATGTGTGTGTGTGTGTGTGTGTGTGTGTGTGTGTGTGTGTGTGTGTGTGTGTGTGTGTGTTAAGTGCATCACATGCGCTGTGGTTATATTTATAGTAAAGCCGTTAGTGGTTGCTCTGTAAATGCAAAGCCGAGTAATATTTAATATGCAACATTGACTAGTGGCTTCACATTAATGACCAGGCTATGCTCTGCATGATCTGTAGGTAAAAATGATCAGTGTAATAGCCTATGTGTCCCAGCTCTGGAATAATGTGCCATTTCAACCTGATGATCCACTGTGCCTTCTTGTACCTCTTTGTAATCTTAATGGCCTGGTATCCAGGATGTTAACATTCGGTCAGCCATGGTTCTCAAGCTCAACATTTCGTTTTGTGCAAGAGTGTAGTGAACAGCTGCATGTGTATACTAATAAAATGAATTCTTCAATAGCTAAGTATTCTTGGCATTTTTACAAATCTCTTGGACTATATAGACAGACATTTGTGGTCACCCAAAAAGTACACTCAGAAATATTTACATTTAGTAATTAGTTCCTACAGTAGTCCTCACTCTTCTGAGAATGGCTTTACACTAGATTTTGGAACATGACATGGTCCAGGGTTCAAATCCCACCTCTGTTGAGCTGCCACTGTTGGGTCCTTGAGCAAGGCCCTTAACCCACAATTGCTTGGATTGTAAGACTGTACCAATTGTAAGTCACTCTGGATAAGGGCGTCTGCTAAATGCTGTAAATGTAAATGTAAATGACTGTGAGGACAGGCTCTTGTACTGGACAGTAAGCTTTAACTCCCTGTTTTCCCATACAACTCAACAGTACCTGCTGCAAGCCAGCCAAGTTGGCAAATCATTTCTTTACGGACTTTGTTTTGGGAGTACAGGGTGGAAAGTAGATGAACTGACATTGGGAAGGTGGGTCCTTGTGGACGTGGCATACTGAATCACTGAGGAGTTCAGTGCAGCCCATTTGTTTATCTTTGGAGATTCAGAACTTTTGTTTCATATCATGAACCTGTTAGCAGTAAGTGTGCAGAAACGACAGCCTTCGGTAATTAGGAGTACTTATTTACATTTTTACTACACACCTTTTCGTCATAGTGTATTCATTTGCTATGGACTGTTAAACAGATTGAACGTTGGAATGGGTTGTGATGTTGACGCATTGACGCTCACCTACAAAGCCAAGAATGGAACAGCGCCATCTTACCTAAGAGCTCTGATCAAACCACGTTCTGTACCTCGCACCCTCCGAGATACGAGCTTGGCCCGACTGGAGCCTCCACGTAAGATTAAAGGAAGACAAGCTTCAAGACTCTTCTCCGTCCAGGCACCCAGATGGTGGAATGAACTTCCACTCGATTCCGTATGGCTGAGGTCTCTTGCTGTCTTCAGAGGCGACTAAAGACCCCACCTCTTCACCCATCACTTGAGTGAATAAACTGGCATATCTCTCCAGTTTAAAAAACAAAAAAAAACAAAAAACATTCTATACAGATAGGAGCAGGTTGTAGTTGGATTGTGTACTTCAGCTACTGTTTACGTTGTACTACTATTGAGGTTCTATCCCTAGGCAATTACAAAAGCACTTTTTGTAAGTCGCCGTCTGGATAAAGGGCGTCTCTAAATGCTGAAATTAAACATGAAAACAAAAAAATGTAAATGTAAATGATGTCCACTTTAAGGGGGATGACCTGATCCAGTTTTTCAAAACCAGAACACAGTAATGGTGTATGTTTAATTTCCTGTTACAGCAGGATAAATTGTTATTTCATAAAGGAGCAAGATTGTATCAATGACTGGGCCGGAATTAGAGTGGACCAGTTATCCTATGAATGGCCTTTGGGAAATGTGCGAGGAACTTGGACATCTGGAAAGTAAACAACACATCGGAGGAGGGGAGGACTTCACACAGAACAGAATCTGCAATTTTCATCATATTGTCACTTCAAACTATAGGAGGAATAAAATGAGAAAGAAAAAAACCGAAAATCACATTGTAGGATTTTTTAAAGAATTATTTGTAAATCATGGTGAAATAAGTATGGGTCACCCCAACATCAAGATTTCTGGCTCTCACAGACCTGTAACTTCTTCTTTAAGACTCTTCTGTCCTTCACTATATCGTTAATGGCACCTGTTTGACCCATTATCTGTATAAAAGACACCTGTCACAGCCCTCAAACAGTCAGACTCCAACTCAACCATTCCCAAGACCAAAGAGCTGTCGAAGGAACACCAGTAGAAAATGAGACCTGCAACAGGCTGGGACGGTGAATCTACAATATGCAAGCAGGTTGGTGTGAATAAATCAACGTGGGGAGCATTTGAAGAAAATGGAAGACATATAAGACCATTGATAATCTCCCTCGATCTGGGGCTCCATGCAAGATCTCATCCCTTCACAGTCACCTGACCTAAATCCCATCAAACATACAGGGGTGTGAAAAAGTGTTTGCCCCCTTCCTGATTTCCTATTTTTTTGCACGTTTGTCACACTTAAGTGTTTCGGATCATTTAAATATTAGTCAAAGACAACACAAGTAAACACAAAATGCAGTTTTTAAATGATGTTTATTATTAAGGGAGAAAAAAAATCCAAACCTACATGGCCCTGTGTGAAAAAGTGATTGTCACCCTTAGCAGCAACAACTGCAACCAAGCGTTTGCAATAACTTGCAATGAGTCTTTTACAGTGTTGTGGAGGAATTCTGGCCACTCATCTTTGTAGAGTTGTTGTAATTCATCCACATTGGAGGGTTTTCGAGCACGAACGGCCTTTTTAAGGTCATGCCACAGCATCTCAATAGGATTCAGGTCAGAACTTTGACTAGGCCACTCCAAAGTCTTCATTTTGGTTTTCTTCAGCCATTCAGAGGTGGACTTGCTGGTGTGTTTTGGGTCATTGTCCTGCTGCAGAACCCAAGTTCGTTTCAGCTTGAGGCCATGAACAGATGGCCGAACATTCTCCTTCAGGATTTTTTTGGTAGACAGCAGAACAGTCCCAGACCATCACACTACCACCAGTGTGTTCTTTTTCTGAAATGCTGTGTTACTTTTACACCAGATGTAATAGGACACACACTTTTCATAGAGTTCAACTTTTGTCTTGTCAGTCCACAGAATGTTTTCCCAAAAGTCTTGGGGATCGTCAAGATGTGTTCTGGAAAAATTGAGACGAGCTTTAATGTTCTTTTTGGTCAGCAGTGGTTTTCATCTTGGAACTCTGTCATGCAGGCCATTTTTGCCCAGTCTCTTTGTTATGGTGGAGGCACGAACACTGACCTTAACTGAGGCAAGTGAGGCCTGCAGTTCTTTGGATGTTGTTGTGGGGTCTTTTGTAACCTCTTGGATGAGTTGTTGCTGCGCTTTTAGGGTAATTCTTGTCGGCCAGCCACCTCTGGGACAGTTCACCACTGTTCCATGTCTTCACCATTTGTGGATAATGTCTCTCACTGTAGTTTGCTGGAGTCCCAAAGCTTTAGAAATGGCTTTATAACCCTTTCCAGACTGATAGATCTCAATTATTTTCTTTCTCAATTGTTCCTGAATTTCTTTGGATCTTGGCATGATGTGCAGGTCCTATTTAAGTGATGTCCTGATTGAGAACAGGTGTAGCAATAATCATGCCTGGGTGTGACTAGAGACAGTGAACTCAGGTGTGATAAACCATAGTTTTAACAACAAGGGCAATCACTTTTTCACGCAGGGCCATGTAGGTTTGGATTTTTTTCCCCTTAATAATAAACACCTTCATGTAAAAACTGCATTTTGTGTTTACTTGTGTTGTCTTTGAAAAATATTTAAATTGGTTTAAAGTGTGGCAAAAAAAAAAAGAAAATCAGGAAGGGGCAAACACTTTTTCACACTGCTGTATGTGGGGCACTTTAAGACAGAAAAAGCCAAGCATTCAGTAACATCACATCATGCCCCATGCCTACATGGATTTAGTTTGGGTTCTGTCACCTTACATTGGAACCCTGGTATATTCATATTAATATTAATATTAAAAGTACAGTGGTACCTCGGTTCTCATCATTAATTTGTTCCAGAAGGCTTGTCAAGTACTGAAGTACCGAACATTTTTCCCATATGGAATAATGTAAATTAAATGAATCCTTTCCAGACCACCAGAAAATCCACAGTGTATAAGGCATTACATCCATTAAAGGAGATATGTTCCAACAAAATGTTAAAAGTTAATTGTATCATGAACTGAGGAGTTTAATATAGTCTATTCTGTATCATAGTAGAGCCTATTACACAATAACACTTACATTACCTACAGCTGGCCAAAACAATTAAAACAAAGGTTATTTTATAATAAAGTGTTGAAGCGGAGATCTTCACTGAGCAAGGGATATTTTGAATCGTGGATCATGAATTGTGAATCGAGTTTTGACTGAAACGAGTCGAGCAGTGTGCTGAGTACCGAGCAAATGACAAGATCCGAGACAAATTTTTCTACTCAAAGTAGAGTTCCAAGGTTGGTGAGATTCGAGGTACCACTGTATATTCATTTCACACAAGGTATTTACATTTCAAAATCTCTAGCTCATTGTATCCTTTTATACCTGAAGTTATGGAAAGGTAAAGTCAATCTTCCCATGGTTAAGTGTGCAGAAAACTACATAGCAGTTTTAATTTTACAGACTCAATCTAAAACATTTCAGATGTTCAGGCTTACAGCAGCCAGGTCCTGTTGGCTGGACACCTAGTGTTTAGGCTTACTCATTTGCAACGGCTTTTACGCTGTATTAGCAGCAGGGTTTTCAGCTCATCAGACACCTCGGACACTCACGTGAACCCACGTTTATCCTTCCCTCCTCATACGAGATTAAGAAAGGGGCCAAGAGAGGACATCCAAGAGAGGGACAGGTGGGGGAGTGTTGAGAGAGACATGGGAGGTACTAGATGCGTGAGCACCCAGATCACAGGACACACAGGGGGCAATCGCAGAAGAGAACACAGGAAAGGAAAGTCTTGGCAGCAAACTCTAGAGAGAAGTTCAGAAGCGGTATATCTTAGAACATACTGATGACCCAGCAGGCGAGCTCATCTCCGTTCCTGAAGGCTTTCTACCTGAAGATGCCACTCAGCGTGTCCAGTCCTCTCCGGCAGAGACGGCACACACTTCCTGCCAGCGAGTTCCGTAACCTCACACTGCAGGATGCCATCAGTGTGTTTGAGATTGAGAAAGAAGGTAACCTCACACTTTTTCCATCCAGCTCAGCAATAGAAGAATGTTTTGTTTATCATTGGACTCAGCTTGATGTGTATGCCAAATCTTACAGATGCAGAAGAATTCACATTTTTTGCTATGATGAAAAAAAGGAATTGGTTAATTTTATTAGGAATACCACAACTTGCTTTTATGATAATCCTTTGTTTGTGCAAACATATGTGAATAGCTTTATAAGTTGAATCTGTCTCATGTCTTTGTGTGGACATGCTTGTTTGTCCATAGCTTTCATCTCAGTGTCTGGAGAGTGTCCGCTCACTCTGGATGAGGTGCTGAGCTTCTTAGGCCAGTGTCCTGAGCTTTCCATGGGCTGGTTTGAGGAGGGACAGCTGCAGGCCTTCATCATCGGGTCCGGCTGGGACAAGGAGAGACTGACTCAGGTTTCTAACTCTAGTTCTCTAAAGTAATGCTTGCTGACTCATTTTAGGAGTGCCTAAAGACTAATGATGACTTCTGGTATAAATATTACCAACATATTTTACAGTAGCAAACATGATCATGCTTTAATTTAGTTGTAGTGCAGGTTGAAATTAACTTCTCTTATCCGTTCTGCTTTTCTGAGATGTCAGCGTGTATGTTGCCCGTTGGAGATTTTAGGGGGGTATTGACAGTTGCACCATTGGCTTAGTAGGTAGAGCTAGCTTTTGGAAATGACAGTGTCAGAGTTCCTGGGTTCAATCCCTGGTGGGGTTTACAGCATGAAAGTTTGGGGGTGTCCCAAGCCCAGATAAATGGGGAGGGATGTGTCAGGAAAGGTATCTGATGTAAAACATGAAAATGTGGTGATCCACCCCCAAATATGTCAGGGTGACTCCTACTGGGAGCAGCTGAAAGAAGCTGTTTTTGGGGGACATGTCCAGTGGCCCAAATTAAGTGGGCCACTGTATCAGCCTTAGTATGGGTAGGGCAACATGGTGCTCCACAGCTATCCAGGTTCAAGCCCTGCCTCTATTTACTGACTGTGGGGTTTAGCATGTTCTCCCCATGAATTTACTTTTGAGTTTTCCAGTATTACAAAATATCAGTAGTTGAACTGATGAGTGAGTGTGTGTTGATTTGAGATGGACTGTGCCCTTTCCAGAGTATATTCTCCCCTATTTCTGGAAAGGTTTCCCAACCTGTTATGATATATATAAATGATAGTGTAGATGATGATAAAACAAACTGCTTATATCTTGAAATATACTCATTGACCAAAAAAAAAAAACCCACCCAGATTTTTGGTATGAGTCTGCAGGATCTGCAGGCCCAGCTGCAACATCTGTGGGCAAAAATGTTCTGCAGGATACCATATAGAACATGTTTGCCTCCAATACCCAACCATATCTTATCTTGTTTCCAGGCTAGGGGCGGCCCAACAGGGTAACTAGAGCCTCTTTTCAATCGTACAGTTTTCCAATCGTACAATTAACTTATTCTTTCACTCTACTATTGTAATCACTTACATATAGCATCATTACATTCATACATATAAAGCTTCATTTAATCCCAACGGCTTCTTGGTGAGGTTTGTTTTTTTCAGTGAGTGTAGTTCAAATGAGGGAATCCCATCTTTTAAAGCACACAGCTGAGAATGGGATTGTATTTGTATGTCAAATCTTATAACCTGATATTGTATTGTACAGTTACGCTGTTATGGATTGTGACACCTTCCTACACTGTTGCCTTCCTTGTCGTACACCTGCATTTGTATTGGGTCACTGACTTTATAATATCTGTTTGCACAGGAAGCTTTGACGCTGCACATGCCTGACACTCCCACTGTCCATATCCATGTGCTGTCTGTGCATCGGCACTGCCGTCAGCAGGGGAAAGGCTCCATTCTGCTCTGGCGGTACCTGCAGTACTTACGCTGCCTTCCGGGCCTTCGTCGAACCCTGCTTGTTTGCGAAAAGTTCCTAGTGCCCTTCTACGAGAAGGCCGGCTTCAAGGAAAAAGGACCTTCAGCCATCTCGGTGGGAAGTCTTTGCTTCAGAGAAATGGAACATACGCTAGCAGGGCTGGCCTACGCACGACGCAAGAGCAACTGCTAAATTTTTGTAATTATTTGTATGTTTTAAATGAATGGACATCATGCCCAGTTTCTGGGCAACAACTGGACACTTATGAGAGAAAGCTTCGTACTAAACTACCTACTAAACCACCAGCGACACAGAATACCCAGCAGCCAAGATCTGAGATGCAAACATGAGTCTGTATCTATCCATCCAAAATATACTGAATTCCAGAAATTATATGCCTGTTCGATATTTACATACTATATTAAAAATTGTACATACTGCTTTCAAACACCCTGTACACCCTGTGGCTTAGCAGTTCACAATCAGGCCTTATGGAAGTTTGCGAGTTCAAATCTCGGCTTCACCAAGCTGCTACTGTTGGGCACTTGAGCAAGACCCTTACCCTGAGAACAAGGATTCATGAAGATATAATGTAATCAGATAGTGTGTATACAATATGTAAGTATATGAGGCATTCTTCTGCTTAAGTCTGCCCACGATGGTTTAATATTTTATAATTAACCAACAGGTAACTAGAACTGTGGTTACCACACTTACTTTGAGTCTTTTTGGTTTTTGATTTTGTAATTATGTAAAAAAATATATAAAAAAAAATTATAATAATAATAAAAAAACGTTCTCAACCACTTGTATAAAGAGTGATTTCTAAACACCTCCATCATCCTTTGACAGGGTGACCTGCAACTGAATGCAACGTCACACATAATTACGTACAAGTCGTCTTATGTTCTGAAGTTTTTAATATAGCAAATATGGCAAAGGTTACCACACGGTACTACTAACATTACAACAACTGTGATTTTTCGACTTGGAGCAACACTGTACTGTATGTGTGGTTCGTTTATGAAAGAAAATCTAACTAACATAAATTTAAACAAAACACAGCCCCTCAGAAATATTTCTTAATAATTATTCACACTTCTCTCACAGTTATTGTACGTTTTTATGAACAAAGTGTTACACTAGTTAGTTATTTTGAATATTACTCATAGCAATTTCATCGAAGCTCTCTCAGAGACGTTCCCGAGTCGCTTCAGGTGAGTCTGAGTCAAGATTCGAGTCTCTTGTGTGCAAGTCTCAGGATCAGAGATTTAGGGAACAGCCCTCCCCCATTAAAAACAACAATCCGTAATTAAAAACAAAAATGTACTTTTGAACTGTCATTCCCACACTTTCTGCGCAGGGGAAACACTGTGGCTGAAAAGACACCAACAAATCTGAGAAAACGTCCACTAATGCCGAGTCACAAATCCATCACTTGGATCATTTGCGAGGCTTGGGGAGACTGCTGTATTTTCAGTGTTAATATTATCAGAGGCAGGCTTCTATTTAAAAACAAACAAGCAACAACAAAAAACAACTTTTTACTATTTTTAGTGACGCTAGGACTCAATTGTGACAATATGCTAGGCACACCAATGGTTACCAATATTGTATAAACGTGACCTCCAGTTTAAAGTTTAAAGAAAAAAGGCAAAACAACTTGAAATGGCTAGTTAGTCTATAGTTGTATAGCTAGTATGCTAGTTCCCTAAACTTAAACTCGATTAAGTAACAACTTCAGTTTATTAGCTATCGTGCTAGCTAGGATACATGCTATCCAGACTACATACTATCCAACCAATTGGTTTGCCCCTTCGCTTTAAACGTCAATTCCTTCTCATTTAGTTGTGTCAGAGCAGAGAAATCTGCAAAACTGCCAGACTGCCTCACTTCCACACCCCCCCCGTAAAGTCTGAGAATTCAGCTTTAGGTCATGTCAGCTTTAGGTCATGTTATGTGTTCTATGAACACTGCTGAATGATGTTCACAAGTTGCTCCATGCCAGCCCAAGTCTCAAACCTCTAGTGTGAGTCTGATTCGAGTTGCTAGTCAGGAAATAGTGAGTCTGAGCACATTTATGGAGAGCAGAAAATTGGTAATAAATCCAGTTGTTGTGTCATCTGTCTGATGTCAAGTGCATTCTGTCATGGTGTAGTCAGATTAAGGTGTGTCTTGCTAAAAATGAAAAATTGCAGCCATTATCCCATACTAACATTCTCACAGCAACTCTGCAGCTGTACAGAATATCAGTTCCACAATGGTGTATCATTATGTTGGACATTTTTCCATAAACCTCTTCACAATTTACCCTGCTTGTCCTTGTCAGGGTCACGGAATCCTACCTCCGGATTTCTACTCAGCCACTAACTGCATGCCTTAGTAGGGGTGGTGGGCTAGAATATTAGACTACTGCACCACAAGAGTGGCCCATAATAACAGTACATGTCAAAGGTAAAACTAAAATAACCAAACTTAAAACGAAATAAAAATATGACCCCACTAAAAGCTGAGAAAAACCACACAGAGTCTCCTGAGGTTCAGACTGTTTTAAGCTGTATTTTGTAACAAGTGAACGACTGGGTAGCTAAAACACTACCCTTACAATTGCATCATTACTCCATTTGAAGCAGTACACAAATAAAAGAATAACATTTAAGTGCTTGACATGTAACCAAAATATGGCAGCATTTACCAAGGCACAGATGGTACAGATTGTTTTCTTTTATGTCCCTGGAATTCTGAGGTTATCTGAACAAATAAAGACCCTTTGCCTAATTTGGTGGCATGCTAAAATAAGAAAAGTATAAAATGATATGATTTTGTGTTTGTTGTACCAGTGCTTATTCTCCCAACTATGTGTGTGAGAAATAGTTTGGGATTTGTGTCCCTGTTTGACAGACAGAACTACAGTCTTTGGGGAAATCTTAAAAAAGGATTCCGAGTTCATCCCAGCGAGTAAAACTGGTGTTCCAAATTAGACTGAGAGAAAAAAACGCAAGCATTACCCGCGTTCACATGGAAATCTCCTCCTGGGAACAGGACAGTGTTCTCTATTCCCTGCCAAGCCCACAGAACTTAACTAAGCCAATCAAGCCTTGTTGGAGCTCTGTCAATGGAGATGGGCGTTCAGGTCATACTTCTCGCAAAACTTGTCTGTCAGGGGAATGCAGGTAAGCAGCTCGCACCACTCACACTTGATTGGGTACACATAGAAGAGCACCACAAAACCAGAGAAGATGCCCAGGAAGAGTGCTAGTGAGACCAGGATCTGGCAGCGCTTGCGGTACATGTCCATGCGGCCGAAGCTGATGTAGGGCAGGAAGGCAAACGACAGGAAGAAGCCTGACACAAAGCCGCAGATGTGGGCAAAGTTATCGATCCACGGTAGCAGGCCGAAGGCGAAAAGGAACAGAACCACGCACAGCAGCTTGGTGAATGCCCGCCATGGCTGTGCCAGGATCTGCCAGCTTTGAAAGAGCTCCACAAACAGGCATGCCAAGATCCCAAACTGAGAGCCTGCTGGACCCACCTGAATACAGAGAGATGGAACAGGGTCAAATTTAGACAAATGATTGCCAAACGAAAGAATTATCATGGTAAATTATATTATCATGCTCAAAATTGTGACTATTGTGATCATATATCTCAATTACCATGCTGTGATAGCTTCTAATATCACATATTTACATATCGATAGCTACATTAATGAAACTCAGTAACTGTTGTAGTTAAAGCACTCAGTGCACTGGCAGAACACACTGTCTGTATAGCATTACTGCTCTGCTGTTTTTCAAGTGAGAGATTTATACTTGATATTAGACATTAGAGATGTAAAGCTCATGCCAGTTTGACAGTGTAGATTGTTTCTTTCTGTCAACAAACGCATGAACGTTAATTTATCTCCATTCATCTTAAACACTTGAAGTATGAAGTCCCTCAGCACAGACCTCATTTAACACTGTTAATATCTAGTGCTTCTCCGTGCCTGTTTGGCTGAAATTTACCGTATTTTTCGGACCAGAAGGCGCACTTAAAATCCTTTAAGTTTCTCAAAAATCGACAGTGTGCTTTAAAATGAGGTGCGCCTAATGTATGAATTAATTCTGGTTGAGCCTTCTGACCTAGAACCGATTGTAGATGGTACACGGCGCTCATAAATCTGTCAAAATGTTTTAGCACGGCCTTGGTAAGTTACGAAGCTTACGGCCACCGTAGTGCGCAGCATTGCGGAGTAATACGGTATGTGCTTCAGCATTAGGGTACGTGCATTCATTCATTCATTTTCAAAGAGGATTTCAAACTCAACGCTATCAGTCACGCAGTACAACATGGACATAGAGCAGCTGAGAGAGAATTCAACATTAACGGATCAATGGTACGGAAGTGGAGGAAGCAAGAAGACGCCCTGAGCCAGGTAAAGACCAAACTGAGTTTCCGACAGAACTTAAGAGTTTTGTTTCATTTCATGCGCCTTATAACCCGGTGCGCTTTATGGTCTGGAAAATACAGTAAATATTTCCACATATGCCCATAACAACCTCGTACATTTCACTCTATGTAGGAAAGCAGACCCTCTATGCCAGAGTGTTCTATGCTAAGCTGAGTATATAAGTTATAATGTTTCAAAGTGGTGTTCAAAGTATGTACATGTGTTGTTAATAAGATGATGTGCTGTTTGCATAGTGTACAAGTAAGTGCAATCCTATCTACTGAATAAAATAAAAAAGATATATAATTCTGTAAGAATGCTGCATATTAAGCATTGACTAGAATGGTCACTGCAATAATGTAATAGCAATAATTAGAACATTAAAGAAAATGGAAAAAAATGTTCATATGAATATTATCAGTGCTTATTTAAATCACGATATTCCATTACTGACTCAAGCCTAGTCAGAAGTGAGATCACAATAACACAAGAGCACGACTGCCATTCACTGAAGCATACAAGGTAAAGGAGGATCTATTGCTGGTACCTCTGCTCTGTAGGGCAGGAAGATGGCACTGGCCAGGTTCCCAGTGATGCCACTCAGGATGTAAATGATGGAGATGCGGAGCCAGCCAGCCAGCTTTTCCAGATCTCTCAAGATTGTCATCTGGAATAGAACTGAAACCAGACAGTGTAGGATCCTGCACAAACACGCACATACACAAAAGTGAGGATTTAACTCTTCAAAGGCTTTTGTTCATAGGCTTATGCTTAATTTAAAAACATTATTCATTCACTTAGATTATTTTTTATTTATCATATCATGGGAGAAAGGTTTTATAGACATTTTTTGTTATTATTATGAGTTTTTATATGCTTTAGTTTCATATTTTATCAATATTTTAGCAGTGGCATCCTGTTTTATCGCCAACTTATCCTGGTCAAGGTCACGGGGGTGGATCTGGAGCCTAACCTGTAATTCACTGGGCACAGTCCTACGCCAGATTAGAACCCAAGCCCTCAGAACCTGCTGTACCATGGAGCAAACGGAATTACTATCAATATGTTATCTTCAGTTAAACAGTATATATAGATAAAAGTAATTAGCACTGATGAGCACTGATTAAAAATAACGTAAATGTAATTATTTTCTGTGAACACTTAAGTAACTTCAGTAACTGGTATTGCCCCCTGTGTCAGGAACATGTTTATGTAGACATATCCTAGAACTGTCTACCAGCGTCACGTCTACTGGGAGTAATGTTTTGGACACTCTTCCCAGCAGAATCCTTTCAACCGTGCACTGTTTTGAAGGGGTTCTAGCATGTACAGCATATTTCAAATCCCCCAATAATATCTCATTGGGATTCAGTTGTGGTTCTGAGGTAATTCCATAATCCTCCAATGTTTCCTTTAGAACAAGCCCTTGATGGATTTACTTGTATATTTGCATATTTGTTCACATCTTGGAGCTTCAGCTTCAAGTTTTTGAGACATGTTGTCAAGCACTTTCTGATATCATACAGAATTCATAGTTGATTCTATGAGTGCAAGGTGGCCAGGCCCAGAAGCAGCAAAGCAGCCCCAAATCACAACATTTACAGATTCAAGTTCTTTTTTTGCCAGACCTGTCTTCTGGTACTGGTCAACTTGACTTGTCTGTCCATAGTCTACTGTCCAAGAAGTCCTGGTGCTTACATATATAATCATTAGCCAACTTTAGTTTCGCACAGATGTTATTTTTAGAGTGGAAAGGATTCCTCCTGGGGCTCCTCCCATGTTGGTAAAAATTTGTGCTTTCTCTTTCCAATGGTAACAGTAGGGTAGGGTATTCCTAGAACCGGGTACCCGTAAAAAAAAAAACAACAACAACAAAAACCAACCAATTTTCGAGTCCACTTAGCGGTTCCTACTAACGCGTTTTATTCTATAACTTTATGGCCGCGATTAGCGCAAATACACGTCTGTAATCTCTCCATCAAACCAGGTGCGTCATATGATCACGTATGTCATCACGTGGCTTTGTTTTGATTCGCTCCACTGGAGCATTAGCAGAAGATGAACACTCAAAGGGCTCAAAAGATTGGCTCCGCTTTGAGAGAAAAAGAAAAGGTTAAATACAACATGTGTGGAAAGTTCATCTGTTGGTTACACCGCCAAAATATCTACAGCAGCAGCATGATACTGAGCATCTACTGTGCTCAACTGCATGCGGTCTGCCAGCGCAAATGCTGCTTTAGCCGGGAGAGTCTAACGCTTAACGTGGTTTAATGTCCTAAAACACTGAACAGTAAACTTCTCTCAGTTACTACTGGTGATAAGTACTCTCTACTACTGAAATGATGAACGTGTGGTCCAAAAGGAAGTAAGCATTTCACATTTAGCTTTTTTCTTCCCTATTGTAAGTACAAAAAGCTTAACGTAAATAATGATGACTTTCCCTTTGGACAACATGTTCATCATTTCAGCAGTAGAGAGTACTTATCACCAGTAGTAACTGAGAGAAGTTTACTGTTCCTAGGTCAGTGTTTTAGTACATTAAGCCACATTAATAGGTTTAATTGGGAAGAAAAAAGCTACATGTGAAAATTATTACTTTTGAAGTTGAAATATAAAAACTATATTCTGTATACCTAAACAGTTAGCACATTTTTCCACCATTTTAGAATCGAAACTTTGAATCGATAAGCAGACTCGGAATCGATAAAAGGCAAATGATACCCAACCCTAAGTGGAAGCTTGAGCTTTGACATCAACACACGTAGGAGCTACCTGCAAATCCGGTCGTGTCATTTTGGGGCTTTTAAAGACTTCTATTAGCATCTCATGGTGGAGCATCAGAGCTCTTTTAGTGTAGGCACTCCAATAACAGCACAAACCAGACATCTGATGTTTAACTGATGTTTAAAGACAAGGTCCTCTGAAATATCTACAGTAGTGCTTGAAAATGTGTGAAAATGTTTCTGCAAAATATGACCTAAAACAACACCAGATTTTCACAAGTCCTAAAGTAGGTACAGAGAACCCAATTAAACAAGTGTGACAAAAATATTATACTTGTTTATTTACGGTGGGAAATGATCCAGTATTACAAATGTGAAGTAACCTTTGCTTTCAGTATTTGGTGTGAAATGGATTTGTTAAGCGTGTGCGTTTGGTCGAGTCACGTGTACGATGGTTAATCTATGAAGCATGCTTAAGAAAGGAAAACATGCAGGAGAGCTCTTGACCAAGTGGGTGAGCACTTTCATTAATTACTGCCCAGAGTCTGAACACATCGCTGCAAGAATGAGAGTCAGCTGTTTCTCAAAACAGATTAGCTTGTGTGTGTCAGCTTTTTAGGTCCCAGCCTATCAATAACTCAAACAGATCACTAAAGGCAATACAGTGTGAGTGTTTACTGAGAAAATGTACAATTAACCTGGGTATTCAAAATTCAAAATCACGAAAATGAAAATATGTAGTGAATTTTGTTAGCAGAAATAACCCTCTTTTTATGCCAATGGAAAACACTGTCCACTAGTCAGCACAATATGGCAACGTTCAGATTTATTATGGTATAAAACAGTGTTTCCCAACCTCTTTGCCGCCGCACATAAGTGTGCCATAAGAAATCGTCAGGTGTGCCGTGGAATACTATCCAATTGCACCTGATTGTACAGGCAGAACAATTACATTCTCTTCCACTAGAGGGCAGTGCAACTTTTTGCTCCAGTTAAGTGGGTTGCCAACCAACAGTAAAACAGAAGACAATGAAGTTCAATATTCTGGCAAACAAAGCTATTTCAGTTCTGCTACCTTTCTCTACAACCTATCTATGCGAGGTGGGCTTTTCAAGCATGACTGCTGTAAAGACGGAAAAAGAGAGAGCGCTATTGAGGGAAATCTTCGTGTGTCTTTCTTCAGTTCCTGCAAGAATATCAGCCTTGTTTTAAACTAAACAGGCCCATGTTTCATACTGAGTAAGTAAATTGAGACTACATTTTCATTATATTTCACTAAATATACTTTTTGTGACATTTTTGTTTGGTGGTGTGCCTTGTGATTCTTCTAATGTGAAATATGTGCCGTGACTCAAAAAGGTTGGAAAACACTGGTATAAACGATGATCCTATAACAGTGTATCTTGCTTATATTGAAATAGAGATGGTGATGTCCTAATAAAGTTTGTAAAACAGCTCAGGACTTACAGCTTTATAGATATAGTTAAGCTGTCTTTTATCGACACTACATTAAAAAAATTCAATTGTAATAGTCTTGTTTTACATGTTCCACTCGTGCATCAGTGTGGGAAAGCAGGACATATTTCAGGATATAATGGCATCCGACACTACAAGCATAATACATCTCAGTGAAAGCCATGAAATTCATATTGGAGCTCCAATTACTCTTTAAAATGTGCAGATGTTAAAAAAAAAAACATGATTTGTGCATAACAATGAATGAATGAATTCCTGTTGTTAGGTATGATAATACAGTTGAACTAATCAGAAGTACAAAAACAATCACTCAGAAAACGTACAAAGACACATCACATAAAGAATGAAGAATGTAGGACTGTTTAGGCACCCTTTAAAACCAGTAATGTTTTTACCTCTAGATTCAAATTAGATGATTTATTGAAACATTTCAGCCAAAAAGTTTTCATGGGAATAGACAAAAGTATAGTATTGATAAAGTCAAACCCAAATGGATATTTAAATCAATGCCTCAATAGGGCCCGAATGCAAAAGCATGTCCAATGTACAGCAGCCAATTTAATGAAATGCTTGTTTATAATATTTAAGACAAGTAATATCCAAGAGAAACACTCACCCAGCATGCAAAAACAGAGAGAGCCATAGCCGGTAGAACTGGTCAGGTTTCTCTGGGTTTAGAAAGGGGAGGAGGCCACACACATCATCCATACAGTGTACCTTATATAGGAGAGACAGCCCATTTTTATAATCAACCTATCATTCATTAGACAAAGACATTAGACCTAAACAACTAAACAAAAACCTCAGAATGAAACATTCACCCATTCATTTGCTTATCCTCTTAATCCTGGTCGGGGTCGTGGTAGAGCCGGTGCCTAGCCACTGGCACAGGGCGCAAGACAGGACAAACCCTAGACAGGGCACCAATCCATTGTAGGGCACACACACTTACACACTAAGGACAATTTAGAAACGCCGGTTAACCTTAGACGCATATCTTTGGAATGTGGGAGGAAACTGGAGTACCCACACGGACACGGGGATGATATGCAATCTCCACACAAGCGGAGTCTGGGGTCTGGATTGAACCGGGGACGCTGGATCTGTGAGGCGACGGCGCTAACCGTTGCGCCACCATGCTGCCCAAATTCCAAACAAGTTTGGAAGCAAAATATATATACTGGTCCTTCTCAAAAAATTAGCATATTGTGATAAAGTTAATTCTTTTCCGTAATGTAATGATAAAAATTAAACTTTCATATATTTTAGTTTCATTGCACACCAACTGAAATATTTCAAGTCTTTTATTGTTTTAATACTGATGATTTTGGCATACAGCTCATGAAAACCTCACAAAATTAGCATATTTCATCCGACCAATAAAAGAAAAGTATTTTTAATACAATTAAAGTCAACCTTCAGATTATTATGTTCATTTATGCACTCAATACTTGGTCGGGAATCCTTTTGCAGAAATGACTGCTTCAATGCGGCGTGACATGGAGGCAATCAGCCTGTGGCACTGCTGAGGTGTTATGGAGGCCCAGGATGCTTCGATAGCGGTCTTAACCTCATCCAGAGTGTTGGGTCTTGCGTCTCTCAACTTTCTCTTCACAATATCCCACAGAATCTCTATCGGGTTCAGGTCAGGAGAGTTGACAGGCCAATTGAGCACAGTAATACCATGGTCAGTAAACCATTTACCAGTGGTTTTGGCACTGTGGGCGGGTGCCAGGTCGTGCTGAAAAATGAACTCTTCATCTCCATAAAGCTCTTCAGCAGATGGAAGCATGAAGTGCTCCAAAATCTCCTGATAGCTAGATGCATTGACCCTGCCCTTGAGAAAAACACAGTGGACCAACACCAGCAGCTGACATGGCACCCCAGACCATCAATGTTCTTGCTTGAGGGTGTCAATGATGGCCTTCTGGACAGCAGTCAGGTCGGCAGTCTTACCCATGATTGCGGTTTTGAGTAATGAACCAGGCTGGGAGTTTTCAAAAGCCTCAGGAATCTTTTGCAGGTGTTTAGAGTTAATTCGTTAATTCAGATGATTAGGTTAATAGCTCGTTTAGAGAACCTTTTCATGATATGCTAATTTTGTGAGATTTTTGGGTTTTCATGAGCTGTATGCCAAAATCATCAGTATTAAAACAATAAAAGACTTGAAATCTTTCAGTTGGTGTGCAATGAATCTAAAATATATGAAAGTTTAATTTTTATCATTACATTACGGAAAATAATTAACTTTATCACAATATGCTAATTTTTTGAGAAGGACCAGTACATTGTAGGGGGCTCCAAAACATTATCTTCTTCAAAAGCGGGTACTACAGAAAAAGTTTGGGAACCACTGCATTAGAACTAAATTATTTACCAAAGATACTAGAACTAAAGGCACTAAAAGACTTTAGAACTTTAATAAAAAATGTATTAAAACTAAACCACTGATCACAATTTTGAACTACACCATAGAGGGGCAGTAATCTTCATGCAGAACTACACATTTTTCTAATTTTTTCACACTCAAACACATTTTTCAAATTTTTTTCAACCCGTCTGTGCCAGCCTTGGGATGAATGTGTTCTGGCACAGATGTCATAACCAACCCAGTCTGTCCTCTCAGACCAAAAGGGGATTCTAGCAAATCCAGACCAGATTAGCATCTCAACCTTCAAAGGGATAACAAGGCACTTAGTCTGCAGCAGAATTCTAAGAATAAAGTGAGTAACGCAATCATTCTCATTAGCCTAGTAATAAGGGGGACATGAGGACAGGACAGAAAGATTAAGAGCACTGAACTGGTTCAATGAAGGTCTAGCACAGACTGTTGTACATTTCATGTCTATCCTGACATTACATCCTATAACTGATGGTTTAAATTACTATATAGAGTGGTACCTCGGTTCTTATCATTAACTCGTTCCAGGAGGCTTGTCGAGAACTGAAAATGACGAGTACAGAGCAAATTTTTTCCCATAAGGAATAATGTAAATTAAATGAATCCGTTTCAGACCCCAGAAAAATCCACACTGTATAAGGGATTATATGCAATAATGGAGTTGTATTGTTCAGGTGCTTAATGACTTACGAAAAGGATACGTTCCTAAGTATCATAAGTTAAATGTATCATGAACCGAAGAGTTTACTGAACTGAACATGAACTGAAGAGAGTTTGGTAGAACGGTCTATACTGTATCATAGTGGAGCCTACAATAAGTAATGACAAGTTGATGTTTAAAACATTTACATTAACCTACAGTTGGTCAAAAAATAAACACAAAGCATACTTTATAATAATCTGTTGAAAAATATCATGTCAGTTAGTGAGTAATGGATTGAAAGTGAAAAGCAAGAGCAAAACACTTACTCTATTGGTGAACTCAGGATGCTAGCATAGCTGCTAAGCTAACTGCAGGCTGTTTCCTTTCAGGTTTCTCTTATAATTAACCTTTTTAGTATCCATGCAGACTTATGTGAGACAATTTTTTCTAGTCAAAATGTGTCGAGAACCGAGGTACCACTGTATACGATACAGTGGTATGAAAAAGTTTGGGCACCCCTGATAATTTTCATGATTTTAGTTTATAAATCATTGGTTGTTCAGATCAGCAACTTGAGTTAAATATATCATATAGCAGATGAACACAGTGATATTTGAGAAGTGAAATGAAGTGTATAGGATTTACAGAAAGTGTGCAGTAATTATTCAAACAAAATTAGGCAGGTGCATAAATTTGGGCACCCCAGCAGAAAAATTACATCAATATTTAGTAGATCCTCATTTTGTAGAAATAACAGCCGCTAAACGCTTCCTACAGCTTCCAGTCTGGATTCTGGTTGAAGGTGCTTTGGACCATTCTTCTTTAGAAACATCTCCAGTTCAGTCATCTTTGATGGTTTCCAAGCATGGACAGCCCACATTTTCAGTAATATTCATGTCTGGGGACTGAGATGGCCATTCCAGAACGTTGTACTGGTTCCTCTGCATGAATGCCTTAGTAGATTATGAGCAGGGTTTGGGGTCGTTGGCCTCGGTGCAACTTTGTCACTGATTCTTGAACATTGTTCTTAAGAATCTGGAGATATTAACTGGAATCCATGCGACCCTCAATTTTAACAAGATTCCTAGTACCTGCACTGGCCACACAGTCCCGCGGGCATTATGGAACCGCCACCAAATTTTACTGTGGGTAGCAAGTGTTTGTCTTGGGATGCTGTGTTCCTTTTCCGCTCCTTGTTATGTCCAAATAACTCAATTTTATTTCATCAGTACACAGCACTTTATTCCAAAATGAAGCTGGATTGTCCAAATGTGCGGGTAGCACACCTCAAGTGACTCTGTTTTTGTGGCGTGTCTGCAGAAAAGGCTTCTTCTGCATTACTCTCCCATACAGCCTCTCCTTGTGCAAAGTGCGCTGTATAGTTGAACGATGAACAGTGACACCATCTGCAGCAAGATGAGGTTGTAGGTCTTTGGAGGGTGGTCTGTGGCTTGACTATGACTGTTCTCACCATCCTTCGCCTCTGCCTATCTGAGATTTTTCTTGGTCTGCCACTTCGGGAGTTCCTTAACTAGAACTGTGCCTGTGGTCTTCCATTGCCTCACTATGTTCCTCACAGTGGAAACTGACAGCTGAAATCTCTGAGAGAGCTTTTCCCTTTCCCTGAACCATGATGTTGAACAACCTTTGTTTTCAGGCCATTTGAGAGTTGTTTTGAGGCTCCCATATTGCCACTCTTCAGAGAAGATGCAAAGAGGAGAAAAACTTCCAATTGGCCACCTTAACCCTTTATCATAGTTGGACTCACTTGTGTATGTAGATCAAGGGTCAGTGAGCTTACAAAACATATTTTGTGTTCCAATAATTAGTGCTAAAGGTATTCAAATGACAAGGGTGCCCAAATTTATGCACCTGCCTAATTTTGTTTGAATAATTACTGCACACTTTCTGTAAAACCTATAAACTTAATTTCACTTCTCAAATATCACGGTGTTCATCTGCTATATGATATATTTACCTGAAATGCTGAGCTGGACAACCAATGATTTATAAAGAAAAAAATCATGAAAATATCAGGGGTGCCCAAACTTTTTCATACGACTGCAGCTGTGCATACCATAATACAGGGTGGGCCCTTTTATATGGATACACCTAAATAAAATGGGAATGGTTGGTGATATCAACTTCCTGTTTGTGGCACTTAGTATATGGGAGGGGGAAAAACTTTTCAAGATGGGTGTTGACCATGGTGGCCATTTTGAAGTCGGCCATTTTGGATCCAACTTTATTATTTCCAATGGAAAATAATATTGTGTTGGATTGTCAATGCAACCCTCTTCTCCCACTCTTGACACACTGATAGGAACACCGCAGAAGAAATGCTAACACAGGCTTCCAGTATCCGTTGTTTCAGATGCTGCACATCTCGTATCTTCACAGCATAGACATTTGCTTCAGATGACACCAAAGATAAAGTCTAAGGGGGTCAGATCGGGAGAGCATTTCTTCTGCGGTGTTGCTATCAGTGTGTCAAGAGTGGGAGAAGAGGGTTGCATTGACAATCCAACACAGTGGGCAGCACTTCCCATTGGAAATAATAAAGTTGGATCCAAAATGGCCGACTTCAAAATGGCCACCATGGTCAACACCCATCTTGAAAAGTTTTCCCCCTCCCATATACCAATGTGCCACAAACAGGAAGTTGATATCACCAACCATTCCCATTTCATTTAGGTGTATCCATAGAAATGACCCACCCTGTAGTATTTCTTGTACACATATTACTACTGGTCTGTTAAAGACAAATATAAAAGTTCACATAGGGCAAATGCTTACTTGGGAACACAGTGTTGCCTCTTCATGGAAATAACCTTTCATGAAGTCACAGTATTCCCTCGATGTAATCTCACACCTGGACAGAATACAAAACAGAACAGTTTTGTGTTTATAACTTACATTTATAGTCATCAGAATGAATCATAAATGTCTGTGTGTATTTGTATAGTGGCTCTGTATCTGGTGCGTGGTCACCCTCACCTCCCTTTAGTTCCAATACAGCAAGGTCGACCAGTGATTGTACAGTCGATATGAGGCAGGTTAGTGTGATTCCCTGTATTATACCTAGTGCAGATCTGCAGAAGAATCACATCTTTATAAACCACTGACACTGTGAAACCCATCAGGCGTATTTGGTGTACTTTTTGTTTATCCACAGGGTGACACACTAGACCTCCCTACAATAAACTGAGTATGTAGTGGTGACATAAAACACAAATGAACAAAAACAGTGATTGAACTTGGCACTTCACAATTAAATGAGAAGGCAGAATACACACCAGAATTACACACCAAATACACTCTCTTAACAAAGCAAGTCATTAAATCAGCTTTTAAATATAGATTTCAGAAAATTACTTTGCAAATATTTTGAAATATGAACACACTGAAAACGTTTGTAATGAGAAAACCCCAGAGTTTGTTTTGAGAAGAATATGTGAATATAAACAAAACAGTTTATTCTTAAATGACACTGGATCCATTTTTGGGATACAGTTTAAACAACACCACATGAATCATAATAATTCCATTCTAAAACCCTGTCATTAAAGGACCCCCCCTCAGCTTTTAGATATCCCAGGCTTATAATCCAGTGGTATTCAAACATATGTGGCAGGTTCCCCATATACACTCACCGATCACTTTATTAGGTACACCTCCATGTTTCTACACCCATTGCCCGTTTTATAAGGTTCCACTTACCACATAGAAGCACTTTGAGGTCTTACAATTACAGACTACAGTCCTTCTGTTTCTATACATACTTTGTTAGTCCCCTTTACTCTGTTCTCTAATGGTCAGGACCCCCCACAGGACCACCACAGATCAGACATCCACCTTATTGCTCCACCTTGTAGATGTAAATCAGAGGCAGTAGCTCATATGTTGTTGCACAGTTTGTGTTAACCTGGGGATTTCTGGTTGGTGGACTATTTTCAGTCCAGCAGTGACACTGAGGTATTTAAAAGCTCCAGCAGCACTGCTGTGCTTGATGCACTCATACCAGCACAACACACACTAACACAGCACCACCACATCAGTGTCTCTGCAGAGCTGAGAATGATCCATCACCCAAACAGTACCTGATCTGTGGTGGTCCTGTGGGGGTCCTCACCATTAGAGAACAGAGTAAAGGGGGCTAACAAAGTATGTAGAGCTACAAAGTACATCTTTGTGGTAAGTGGAACTGATGAAATGGACAATGAGAGTAGAAACAAGGAGGTACAATAAATAAAGTGCTTGGTGAGTGTATGTACTGCCTTCCCCTAACAATACAAAATATATCTGAGAAGAAGTACCCCTATTTGAATAGTTATACTTTTAGCAGATCCCCAAATACTCCATGAGAACCTGCCTCACTTTGAATACTACCAGATGTAAATGAACAAATCTTATGATGCATCACTGTTAATATGCCTTTCCATCTCGTGCAACATGCTGCAACACTTACTGGCCATTTGGTGATGTCATCGGGCCATTCATGAGGTGCTACAGAGGCGGGTTCCAGACAGATCCTGCACAGCACACGCATGCACAGCATGTGAATAAATGAATGTGGAAATAACACAGTGGTAAACATTCATTTAGATAAACACTTGTCACACCTGGGGTCCTGATGGCAGACGGATCCATACTGACGGGGCCGACCGTCCAGCGGTGGAGTGCTTGGATGCTGTGGCCACTTCACCCACTCAGCCAAAGTGCTCTGAGAAGGACAGAAAAGGAGGGCTTAAACACCAACTAGTTTATAATATACATTATCTAAACAGAGTAATCTTTCACTTGCTGTATCAGAAACCTGTTTGTTATTCTGTACATTCATTAAATAATGTATGTGGATGGTACCAGCCACTAATAACAGTAACATACTCACTACCCATTCAAATGTTTGACTAACGAATTTATTTTTTCCCAGGTTTGAAGGTATTTTTCCATCACTGAACACAAGTTAACCATGAAAGAAAGGAGGGCTCACCGAGCATTCCTCCTCAGATGTCTGCAGACAGCCAGAGCGGTCATTTCGCACACAGCAGGCTGAATTGCGTTCAATTTCTTGCTTCAACCGGATTTGTTCATGTACTTCCTGGTCCTGTCGCATACAGGGTGAGAATTTGGCTCCCAGATGGATCAGTGCCTCCTGGTGGTATAGACAGTAGCAGTAAGGACAACATGAAAATGAACACAACCAGAATTTAAATGATTACTTAATTAAATGTTGAACATAATAAATTGCAAAATATAAATGGCAAAGGTCACAAGGTGATGATTAGTTGATCTTAATAGCACAACACTAAAATAGTTCCAGCTGGAGAGTAAATGATGGTAGTATTAACTTGTACATCATAACAGCTGGGCCGGAGTTGATCATTTATAGCAAGGTCCTCCAACTTTGAGTATGCATGTACTGAATGTCTGCTTGCTCTTTCATGGTAGCTCTGGACTCGAGTAATCATGGAGTCAAAAGTACAGTAAACAGTAACTATGCTGACCACAGCTGTTGGAGGACTATATCCACTAATTTAGAGATTCAATATTGGTGTATTTCTACGTAACAGGTCTATGTGACAGAAAAAAATGAAAAGATGACTTGAGTGAGTGACAGCTACAATATTTCACTAGAAAGAAAGTAGGAAAGAAAAGGTAGCAAGAAATCACAATCAATCAAAAACAGGCAAGCTTCCATTACATAAAGCACTACAGGTTCTGTCCCTAACTTAGCAGACCATCAAAGCTCAGTCAGAAACATTTGCCCATGAAGATGATGCCAACATACCGAACTTGGTCCAATCCAAAAGTTCTCTTGCTGCACAAACTTAACATTCTCATAGACCCCTTTGTTTCTTAGAACCTTGACAGACAAAGCAACAACAATATCATCATATTGAACAAAAACAATATGCTTTTGGTAAGAAACTGAACATTTAAGATCATGGCAGCACTCACAGAATCAACGGTCTCATGCTGAGAGAATCCTACAGGTGCTATGCCATAAATACAAACAGCCAGGATAGTAATAAGTAGGTGGACAAATGTGATCCAGTAGGTAAAGAAAGGCCTGCAAGAAAAGCATGTTCAGCCAAGAGTTTCCTCTATAAAGTAATGGATTATTTATTAAATGTAGTCTTATGTGCTCTCAAGTCACAACATTATCAAAAAATGTACTTGATAACAATATCATAAGCTAGTTCAATAACTGAATGTCTTCATTAACGTCTTTAAGAACCGAACAGAACGCTTACCGGTGATCGTCCATGTCCTCTATCTGCCTCTTCACATAGCTGTCAATGCGTTTGCGGTAAGCCCGATTGGTCAACTTGCCCACCATGCCCAGTCCATACGGCCTTTTTTCACGTGCAAAGAGCTTTTTGACAGGCACAGCAATCCTCTGACCTCGCCGTTGCCCATTTACACTGACCACTTCCTGTTTCAGCCGGACCTTGGGTGGTGCAGGAGTTCCCTCTTTGGGCTTTCTCCAGCCTCTTTCTAGTGGTCTATTAAAGTACACATTTACATAATTACATCAAGGTTCGTTTTAGAGACTCAGGATAACAAATCTGGTGTTACATGTGGAATATAGACTGCCCAGCCAAAACAGGTCACCACCTGAATTAACTAAGCAAATAGTTTAAAAGTTAAAAAAAGAGCCTCCCATAGGATAATTACTGCATTGGTGATTGTGGTTCAGCTGGCAACAAGTTCTTTAACCCTAACTGATGCAGTGAGTAGCTTCTCATTTGTTAAACAACCATGTCAAAAGACACATCCTGTGGTTTTGGAAAAGATGTTAATGTGTTTCAGAGAGTCAAATTGTGAAAGAGTGGTTCAGGGACCATGAGACGTCATTTTCACACATGGATTGGCCACCTGAACCTAGACCTGAACCCCATTGAGAATCTTTAGGATGTGCTGGAGAAGACTTTGTGCAGTGGTCCAAACCTCCCACCATCAATATGAGATCTTGGGGAAAAATTAATGCGAATTTGGACAGAAATAAATGTTGTAACATTGCAGAAGCTTGTGGAAACGATGTCACAGCTAATGCCGTAATCAAAGCTAAAGGCGGTCCAATTAAATATTAGAGTGTGTGACCTTTTTTTTGGCCAGGCAGTGTATATGCAAAGGTTGTGGCACCCTGATCACACTCCATGTGTCTGATTTACTGAATGAAATGAAGTTTTACTGCTAACATATTATAGCAAAACCACTAACAATCTATTCAAATCTGAGACCTTAAATGCTCTGGAAAGGTGCCAAAACTTTTATACAGGCTATTTTTTACATTTGTCATAGCATCAATGTGCCAGACCATTACTATGGTGACTTAGGTACAAGCATCATGCAGGCACGATTTTACTTGTCACAGGGAGGGGTGGCCGGACAGGTGATGAGTGAAGGACTGATGACTTCAGGTTCATGTTCTACAAATTCCATGACAGGTTCTGGCTGCCTAATTCAGAGGAAGACTCACAGCATTAGATGACTCTTCTCCAGTTCGCTCTTGTCCAGTGCACTGCCAGTCAGCTCTGATTCGTCCAGCTGTTTGCTGTCCACATCCTTGGATGTGGAGTCAGAGGGAGACTCAAACACCTCATCGTGGTATGTGGACATCTCCTCCTGCATCAGCACGTCCTGACCAAAGCACAGATAAAACATTCCAAATGTTGGACTGGAATATCAGAAAGCAGGTTGTACACTGTCCAATCACTTCATTATGACCACCTCCTTGTTTCTCATTGTCCATTTAATCAGTTCCACTTACCATATAGAAGCTCTATGTAGTTCTACAATTACAGACTGTAGTCCACCTGTTTCTCTACATACTTTGTTTGTCCCCTTTACTCTGTTCTCCAATGGTCACGCCCCCCATTAGTACTAGATCAGGTCCTATTTGGGTGGTGGATCACTCTCAGCCCTGCAGTGACACTGATGCGATGGTGGTGTGTTAGTGTGTGTCGAGCTATTATGAGTGGATCAAACACAGCAGTGCTGCTGGAGTTTTAAACACCTCAGTGTCATTGCTGGACTGAAAATAGTCCACCAGCCAAAAATGTCCAGCCACAAGCATCCTAATGGCAATGTCCTGTGTGCACTGATGAAGAATTAGAGGACGACTAACACAAACTGTGCAACAACAGACGAGCTACTGTCTCTGACTTTACATCTGCAAGGTGGAGCAATAAAGTAGATATCCCTAATAGAGTGCACAGTGAGTAAACACAGGGTTTAAAACTCCAGCAACTCTGCTGTGTCTGATCTATTCAAACAGGTACAACACACACTAACACACCACCACCACATCAGTGTCACTGCAGTACTGAGAATGATCCACCACCCACATAGTACCTGATCTGTGAGGGTCCTGACCATTACAGAACAGAGTAAATGGGACTAACAAAGCATGTAGAGAAACAGATGGACTACAGTCTGTAATTGTAGAACTACAAAATGCTTCTCTATGGTAGGTGGAACTGATGAAACAGACAATGAGTTTAGAAACAAGGAAGTGGTCACAAAAAAGTGATTGTACAGTGTATATTAAATCATGATGGGCTTACTCTCGCAAAGAAGGATGTGTCCAGCTCATCAGGGAAATCCACCACATCCTCTTCAATGAAGCTGGCTGGAGTAAAGCTGCGTCTGTGAGCTCGCCGTAGAGTGCTTTCTCTAAACGAACGTCCCTGGAAATCATACAGATTCAGACTAATGTCCTGCAAACTGGTGACAATGTTCTGGTCTGTTGTACAAAATACATTCTAAAGTAAGTATTTTGCTTGATTATTACAATGGACATAGAGATGGGTTACATAGTTTTGATACGGGTTCTGTGTAGGTCAGTCAAATTCTTCCACATCAAAATTGGCTAGTAATTTATTTTTAGCCCAGCTCTGTAGTAGTAAGTGATGTCCTCTGAACAGTGATTTAGAACTTTGGCAACGCTACATTTTTGCTGTAAGCAAACATTATTAACATGAACATCACACCTATATTAACCCTAAACCAATATTCTGTATGTTTACCTGTATGTTTACCTTTTACAACACATACAGTGGGGCAAAAAAGTATTTGGTCAGCCACTGATTGTGCAAGTTCTCCTACTTAGAAAGATGAGAGAGGTCTGTAATTTTCATCATAGGTACACTTCAACTATGAGAGACAAAATGAGAAAAAAAATCCAGAAAATCACATTGTAGGATTTTTAAAGAATTTAATTGTAAATTATGGTGGAAAATAAGTATTTGGTCAATAAATTTGGTTCAACTCAATACTTTGTAACATAACCTTTGTTGGCAATGACAGAGGTCAAACGTTTCCTGTAAGTCTTCACCAGGTTGGCACACACTGTAGCTGGAATTTTGGCCCATTCCTCCATGCAGATCTCCTCTGGAGCAGTGATGTTTTGGGGCAACACGGACTTTCAATGCCCTCCACACATTTTCTATGGGGTTGAGGTCTGGAGACTGGCTAGGCCACTACAGGACCTTGAAATGCTTTTTATGGAGCCACTCCTTCGTTGCCCAAGCGGTGTGTTGTGTTTGGGATCATTGTCATGCTGGAAGACCCAGCCACGTTCCATATTCAATGCTCTCACGGATGGAAGGAGGTTTTGGCTTAAAAAATCTCACGATACATGGCCCCGTTCATTCTTCCCTTAACACGGATCAGTCGTCCTGTCCCCTCTGCAAAAAAAAAAACACCCAAAGCATGATGTTTCCACCCCCATGCTTCACAGTAGGTATGGTGTTCTTGGGATGCGACTCAGCATCCTTTTTCCTCCAGTTGAGTTTTTACCAAAAAGTTCTATTTTGGTTTCATCTGACCACATGATATTCTCCCAATCCTCTTCTGGATCATCCATATGCTCTCTGGCAAACTTCAGACGGGCCTGGACATGTACTGGCTTAAGCAGGGGGACACGCCTGACACTGCAGGATCTGAGTCCCTCTTGGCGTAGTGCGTTACTGATGGTAACCTTGTTACGTTGGTCCCAGCTCTCTGCAGGTCATTTATCAGGTCCCTTCGTGTAGTTCTGGGATTTTTGCTCACCGTTCTCATGATCATTTTGACCCCACGGGATGAGATCTTGCGTGGAGCCCCAGATCGAGGGAGATTATCAATTGTCTTGTATGTCTTACATTTTCTTACAATAGCTCCCACAGTTGATTTATTCACACCAACCTGCTTGCCTATTGTAGATTCACTCTTCCCAGTCTGCTGCAGGTCTACAATTTTCTTCCTGGTGTCCTTCAACAGCTTTGGTCTTGGCCATGGTTGAGTTTAGAGTCTGACTGTTCGAGGCTTTGGACAGGTGTCTTTTATACAGATAATGAGGTCAAACAGGTGCCATTAATACAGGTAACAGAAGAGCTTCTTAAAGAAGAAGTTACAGGTCTGTGAAAGCCAGAAATCTTGCTTGTTTGTGGGTGACCAAATACTTATTTCCATCATTTTGTCATGTACCTATGACAGTGTACCTATGATGAAAATTACAGACCTCTCTCATCTTTCTAAGTAGGAGAACTTGCACAATCAGTGGCTGACTAAATACTTTTTTGTCCCGCTGTATGAATTCTGCTGTCTACCAAAAAATCCTGAAAGAGAATGTCCAGCCATCTGACTTTGCCCCATCTTAATTATGCATCAATTTCCTCCTTAAAAGTGAAATCATATCTCCAACATCAACTCCATTCAACCTAAATTACGTGCTCACCTTAACAAGGGCAGCTGCTGCCCTGAAGCTCATCTTGGCCACAGATTCACGCTTGCGTCGGCGCGGTATACGGTTTAGGCCAGATCGAGAGCTTGTGAAGGAGCAGAGGGAAGCAGCACCAGGTGTGATGGGTGTATGGGGGACACTGTAGCCATCCACTTCCTCCACCATGCGGAAGGCCCGACCACGTGCCAGTGGGTCCACGATCTGAATGAAAGCATGATGTCAACACTGAATTATTCCATGCATTACAACATGATACCGGTGCATGCAGTTAAATGGTCATCAGCAGAAGTCTTATTCAGTGGAAGCAATAAACAAGAAAATGAAAAAAAAAGTTTTAATGTTCAAATACAGACACTGATATATTTTCCAAATAAGTACCTTTGGTATCCCATGCTGGGATGAGGGTACATATAGGGGTGGTGGTGTCTCTGTACTCGTCAAGGAGATGTTATCCTGGCTGGGAAGTTCCATCTCTCGGATCACCTGTGGCTTCAACTTGCCGTAGCGCAGGCTGCAGTGCCGCAGGCTCTTCCTCTGCCACTTCTGTGTGGCATCTCCATCCTTACTAACCCCAAACCAATCTGCTGTGCCCCTGGCAGCAAAGAAGACACCCCCTTCAAGCTCAGTCGACTGATAAGAGGACAGTAAGAGGTCGCATCCCCTTACTCACACAAGCTCTCTCATCTCATTGTGCTCCAGATGTCTGGTTTTGTTGGTCAGTTTAAGCTCTCTGATACAGCAAGTGAAAGCCTGGCAGAGGCGAAGAAAAGAGAAAGCACTCTCCACGGCTGTGCGGCTTTGAGAAAAAGTCTGGAAAATTCAGTGAACTAATGAAGGCGGATTCCAAGAAGAGAAAGTATAATAGTGTGGAAGATCATCAGGTGCTTTGAAGGGAAAAAGGGACTTGCCCGGACATGCCTCCGGACACAGAAGTCCCCTTCCAGCAGTGGGCCCTCACTCACGCAGCCACATGGTACAAGAACATACAGAAGGGTCCACTACCCCACCCCACACTACAGCAGCTTGGCTGTGTGCCACTGCCAGACAAACAATCTGATTCATTCTCCACTCATTTTACCTCAGTGATAGCAACCCACGCGTATGTGCAGCTGTGGTGTGATTCTGCTCGGGTTTTCACTGCCATATATTAGATCACTGTTTTCATGTGCACTCTGCTGAGAAGTAACTGCTGAGAAGTAACTGTATACTGCTTAAAAGCCTCTAAATAATAACAAAATCATACAATTCTACCCTCAAAGTCAAGCAGATAATATCTTACAGCATGTTCCCTCCAGCGAATAAATGCAATAAAAAAAAACCATGTACACTAAGTCTGCTAAAGCTAGGATCATTCATTTTTATTTATATTCCACAAAGGAGTCCATAATTTTATGGACTACAATAAAAACTGCATATAAGTGTAAAACTGCATTGATGGCTCCTCCTCACAGGCTTGGTACGTCAGTGGAAAGCCGACACACTCCACATGAATGGCTATAAATAGTTTTGCATTCAGTAAAACACCTGGAGTCATGCACAACACAGAGAAGGCTTATCTAATCTGTACTCGGTCTGATATAAGATGTATCACAGCCAGTTTACCGTTTCATCTTAGACACAAACAAGCTGGTCTGAACGTGGAATCCAGCAACAGGAACAATGGGCATTTAAAGAATGAAGTTTCTGATCTGGAGCCTGTCTGAAGGCTAAGGTTGAGATATGCGATATTATGTCTAAACCCGCTGTAAGACAATGGCACTGTTCAAAGCATCTGACTGACCTATTCAACTACAACACAAAATCCTTCCCAATAAGTCACTAACATAAGCCTTGGGATCAAATTCCAGGCATGTTAACTACTGTTCAGAGAAATTAGCCTGAATGTTTTGTAGTACAGGCCCATAAAAATGCGTCATGAGCTCCATTCAGGCATACAAAGAATATCAAACATGTTGCCACCATGTCAGTGCAGTGATGTGTGTATTACACGGCCACAAATACATGTTAAGGTCAGAGGTGGCGAAAGTACACAAATATTCACCTAAAGAGTAAAAACACAAATACTCAGCTAAAGATGAAATAATATTTCATGTTTTTGCCGATTTCATTACTTTTTATTAACTTGTACTAACTTTACACCCTTACAATATACAGTGGTACCTCGGTTCTCGACCACCTCGGAACTCGTCATATTTGGTTCTCGATGCATTTTGGCTAGAAAAATTGTGTCTGCTCTCGTCATTTGCTCAATACTCGGCACACTTGCTTTAACTTGTATGAGTCGAGCCACACGACTCGTTGCAGCCAAAATTTGATTCACGATTCATGATTTACGATTCAGTCCACAGTCATTCAGTGATTCAGTCTAACAATAGCTCTTTCTCACAGAAGATCTGCACTGTGTTATTCTTTATTTTTACATCTACAGTACAGTAATTTTAGTGCAAATAAGTCCCCATGGGTCCTGAACTGGTTGATGATTACAGCTAATTGAATGGAATTCCAAGACTGGGTCCTCCAAATCACTTTCAGGCTGAGCAGCATTATTAGCTAGTGCCCTAAGTACACCAATTAGAGTAAGTGTTTTGCTTTTACTTGTCACATTCAATCAATGACTCACTAAATTACATAAGATTTTCAACACTTATAAAATAAGGTTTGTGTTGATGATTTTGGCCAAATGTAGGCTAAAGTATAAGTGTTTTAAACAGTAAGGTCAGCTCCACTATTATACAGTACATTATATTAAGCTCATCGGTTCATGATACATACTTATTATGGATTTATCCTAATGTAACCCCTTCACAAATCAGGCAGCACCTGTACAATACAACTCCATTAATGCATATAATGCCTTATACAGTGTGGATTTTCTGGGGGTCTGGAATGGATTCATTAAATTTAAATACATTATTCCTTATGGGAAAAATGTCCTTGGTACTCGTCATTTTTCGAAAATTAATTAAAAGTCTCATTCTCTCAGTTTCCACCCGCTACTCCTGGTGAGGGTTTCAGTTTAAATTAGAAGTATTCCTCTATTTTTTTTTTTATTCAGTACCTTTTTTTACGCATTAAGCGTAATACTATTAAGCAATAACAAAAAAGCAACTGATTCTTTACTGAAAATCACCCTGTGAGTTATGATTAAATCTAGTTCAACCTTCTGCAGCACTTCTGCGGCACTCATTCTGTGGCACTGAAAGGAAAAAATCCCAGGCTGACCACCACCACAGAGAGAACTCAGCACATCAGCTTGGGGAGCAGGTGTGGATCTCCAAACAAATCCTCCAACTGGGTCTGCCAAGCAAGAAGCTCAGCACCTGCAGTGTTTGTCCTCATTCCACACCTCACTCCCCCTGGATAGTAGTTCCAAGGCATCTCCAAGAGATTTTTCTCCATGAACAACCTCCCACGCCGGTCATGGTGGAGGTTACCCCAACGTATCCTGTAGAACTGGCTCCAGTATATTGTAGAATAAGAGGGTTATGGTCTGGAGGAATGCTCTTGGCTTTAAGCTGAATATGTCATAAACCTCTCCTTAACGCAGACTTCCACCATCGCTGTCTGAACCAACTGGGCATCAGAGGCTTTGTCGTCCACCTGGTCATGACGCCTTAGGAGGGTAATGTAATGTCACTAACACTACGGACTATTCTCACGTGATGTGGTGTAGAGCTGCACAGGAGATGATCTATTTCACCCAAATATTAGTGCACCTGCTGCTGATTTTGTTTCATTAGGAGCAGTGTTTAGACTGACGCTTCCTGTTCGTACTTTGTCAGTGTTTACTGACTCACAGGTTCCTGTACTGGGTTTCCTCCTGAATTCCAAGGTTCTGCAGCTTGCTGCCATGTGATTAATTCAGCTCAAGAAGCTTTCCTCCTTTTCCAGTATGTGATTATCTCACACAGGCACACTCTCACACTCTGCCTTTGTGCTGAGCCGTCCTGTTCTTTTCCTCTTCAGCATGCGCTGACTTTTTTATTCTCAGCCAGGTGCTGGCTACACAGTGTTTGGCATCTCTTCTTGCTTCTGTTTCTTATCACCAGTTGCCAGTAGGAAGTCTTTGGTTTTCACCTTTTGTCTGAGATCTCATGTCCTAATTTACACTCTGCTTTAAACTCCTGTTAGTATCCTCATTGGTTATTGTTACAATATGTATGGGTCATGTAATTACAATTAATAGTTGTACACTATCTGTGTTGTAAAATACACTGATCAGTCCTTATATTAGGAACAGTATTCTACTACCAGGTAGGACTCTCTCTAGTAACAGCTTCATGGCATGTATTAAGCAAGGTGCTGGAAACATTCTTTAGAGATTCTGAAACTCAGACTGTGGCATTCAAACAATGCTCGACTGTTATTAGGAGCTCCAACATGTGCCAATAAAACATACTTAACACCAATACACCACCACCATCAGCTTGAACTGTTGACTCAAAGCAAGCTGGGTCCATGGACAGATTCTGTTTACAGTAAATTCAGACTCAGTCATGTGCATGTTGCAGCAGTAATCAAGGTTAATCAAAGCAGGCCATGTTTGTCCCATCTTCAACTGTCCGATGTCGCCTTAGATTGTTGTTCTTGGACGACAGGAGAAAAAACAGCTGTTTTTTTTCTGATCATCAATTCTGTAAAGTGTGGTTGTGGTTGTGAAGAATTATTTTAGTCTTCTGGTTCAAAATTGAAGCAGTCTATCCATTCTTCTTTGACTCTCTCACCAACAACTGAATGATTTTGCTTTTTAAAACTCCAAAAACATAAGTGATCATGTCAAGATGTCTCTTGACCCATCTCTGAATATAATTTATAATTTCAGAAATTTGTCACATAATTGTGCACAATTACAATCTTAAATACAATTTTCAATCGTAACTACTATTATTATTTTTACTATGTATTACTATTATTTGTACACAGTATTCTTAACTTGTACATATCATTCTTAACTTGCAAGCAGCTATAAAGAACCACTGCTAAACAAAGTGTCATTGCATTTTTATGTGCAATGACATCAAAGTATCTATCTATCTACCTATCTTTTGAATACAGTCCTAAAAATGTGATTGGTGAGTAGGGTTTGGTATCGTTTGAATTGTATCGATTCCGATTCCGATTTTTCTCATCGATTCCGGTTCTTATCAATTTCAGTTCCAAAATGGTGAAAAAATGTGTGAATATTTCAGCTTCAAAAGTAATCATTTTTACCCTAAACTTTTTTTTTCCATTTGAATCTAAGTAAAAAGCTTAATGTGGCTTAATGTACTAAAGCAGTGACCTAGGAACACCGAGCTTCTCTCAATTATTAGTGGTCAGAAGTAATCGCTACTGCTGAAATAACGAACATGTGATCCAAAGGGAAAGTAAGATGTGTAAGATAGATAAGTAACATAGGTTTAAATGGGAAGAAAAAGCATAAATTAAAAATGATTACTTTTCTTTTGGATCACATCATTTCAGTAGTTGAGAGTACTTTTCACTAGTAGTACGTTTTGTTTTCCTGGGTCAGTGTTTAAGTAAATTAAGCCACGTAAAGCTTTGTTCACGTTAACTCAGGTTTATATTGAACTGAGCTGTAGGTTTAACTAAGCTTACACTGCTAACTGCTAAGTAAGTGGTACACTGCTGAAGATCAATATCATGTTTCCCATTTTAGAGGAGAAACGTCCTTTACAAAATATCAGCTTCACACACACACACACACACACACACACACACACACACACACACACACACACACACACACACACACACACACACACACACACACACACACACAGTGCATTCAGCCTTCGCTCTGAAAGTGGAGCTAATCTTTTGACCTCTTTTGAAGCACCAACTTTCACCCCATTTTCCGCTAATGTTATAGGGGAGCGTATCCAAACAAAACCACGTCATGACTACGTATATGATCACATGACACACCAATTAATACAGGCGTATTTTTTGCACTAATCGTGTTTTTAAAGCATAAACTGCGTTAGTAGGAACCGATAAATGGAATCGAAATTCTATTTCTTTAACGGGTATCCGGAATTTTGAAACTGGTTCCGAATAGAAGTTTTGATACCCAACAATTTTGGTGAGTTATTTTATAAACCTATTTAAAACAATGAAATAATTCTACAATTCTGTAACATTCTATGCTCAAGTGACCTGTGTGGACTGCACAATTGAGCTAAATAAACCTTTTTTGTGTGGAATTCACTAGAGAACTGTCTCAGTTCTCACAGACTAGGCAGTTGACGGCATGTGGTAACAGAATCGGATGCTATAAAAAAAAGCATCTGAAAGAACCACTCCTGTAAAATACAAATACTTATGAGATATATTTAAATACTTATCAGCATTTTTACTGAAACCAGTAATTATTTAAATATCAGTATTTTTATGCAGACACTAAAAACAGTAGGCTCCTAACCAAAAACATAAGATCTCACAACATCTCCAGAACCATATTATCAACCCAGTTCAGTTCCTTCTGGAAATATAAATATGTCAATAGAACATTAATGACTGTGCCACCACAGCCCCTCTCCAGGAGAAGCAGACAATGGAAGGCTGAATGCATGCTGTGTTCCAGAAATACTACTTAAAAATCAATGCCATTTACCAGCACTGTTGGGACGTAATTGTGTCTGAATAATACAGGGTAGTACAGTGTGTAGGGTCTCTTAAACCATAAGTATCAATTGAACGACAATAAATTTGGCGAAAGAGTATAAGTGGAACGAAACCAAACTAAATAGGTTTTTACTGGCAAGGCTACACCAATTTCTCTATATATTACTTACAGCAAGCAACTTATACAGATCTACAAAATAAACAAGTTATTAAAACCACCCAAACTTTCTTTCCAACCTTCGTACTTGACAGCACAAAATATAACCAAATTTACAAACACAGGGGGCCCTGCACTTGGGTGGTTTTTCACGTTAACCTATTCGTTTCAACTTAGTTTTTCTAACTTAAGTATTGTTTTACATGTCACATGTCATATTAAAATCAAGAAAGCAATGCGTTGCTTTTCCAGTTGAGAATGGCATATGAGAAGAACGTGCCAGTGTGCATCCCTGCTGTCTTATCCAGCACAGCTACATAAAGGTTTAATGAATGAAAAGAAAAACCTTACCACAATTGGAAGCAGTTGACATGGACTTTCATCCTGCCCCACTGGGCTGCATTTACACATGGCATCTTGGCCATACTTCACTCAGCCAACTGATTTCCTCCAGAAACCTATGAGGCACTGTAGGGCAGTGAGACACCCTACCCCCCCGCATTGTGGCTATGCTATCAGTACTCCACTGAAATGTTGTTATTTTCAGTCACATTTTAAATAAATGATTTCAAGAAACATTTTTTAATTAAAAGAGAGTAACAATTACCGGTATTTTTCGGACCATAAGGCGCACTTAAAATCCTTTAAACTTTCTCAAAAATCCGACAGTGCGCCTTTAAATGCGGTGCATCTAATGTATGAATTAAATTCTGGTTGTGCTTTCTGACCTAGAACCGATGGTAGATGGTTACACGGCGCTCATAATCTGTCAAAATGTTTTAGCACGGATCTTTGGTAGGTTTACGAAGCTTACGGGCCACCGTAGTGCGCAGCATCGCGGAAGAGTAATACGGTATGTGCTTCAGCATTACGGTACGTGCCATTCATTCATTCATTTTCAAAGCGGATTTCAAACACAACGCTAATCAGTTCACGCAGTACAACATGGTCATAGAGCAGCTGCGAGAGAATTCAACATTAACGAATCATGGTACGGAAGTGGAGGAAGCAAGAAGACGCCCTGCGCTCAGGTAAAGACCAAACTGAGCTTCCGACGGAATTAAGAGTTTTGGTTTTAATTTAATGCGTCTTATAACCCGGTGCGCTTTATGTATGAAAAATATACCCGTTAGCAGTCGATCATTGATATCTCGCCTTATAACCCAGTGCGCTTTATGGTCCCCGGAAAATACGGTAAACATCTGCAAGTCAATAAATCCATCTGCAAGTTTTTATTTATGATTATGGAACGATCCTTTGAAGAGAGATCAATGATCTTTGCTCTTATGAAAGTGGCCAAGTCCTGCCTAAAGGTACATTCATTAGAAAACACTTTGGCCTTAAAAATTTTATTTTAAAAGAATTACAATGCTGACATGGTTTTCCATTTAAAATAAAAACCGCAATATACAGTCGTATGAAAAAGTTTGGGCACCCCGTGGGATAATTTTCATGATTTTAGTTTTATAAATCATTGGTTGTTCAGATCAGCAACTTGAGTTTAAATATATCATATAGCAGATGAACACAGTGATATTTTGAGAAGTGAATGAATGTTTATATGATTTACAGAAAGTGTGGCAGTAATTATTCAAAACAAAATTAGGCAGGGTGCATAAATTTGGGCACCCCCCAACAGAAAAATGACATCAATATTCAGTAATATCCTCCTTTTGTAGAAATAAGCCAGCCGCTAAAACGCCTTCCTACAGCTTCCAGTCTGGATTCTGGTTGAAGGTTTCTTTGGACCATTCTTCTTTGGAAACATCTCCAGTTCAGTCAGGGTTGATGGTTTCCGAGCATGGACAGCCCACATTTTCAGTAATATTCATGTCTGGGGACTGAGATTGGCCATTCCAGAAACGTTTGTACTGGTTCCTCTGCATGAATGCCTTAAGTAGATTTTGAGGGGGCAGGGTTTGGGGGTCGTTGGCTCGGTGCAACTTTGTCACTGATTCTTGACTATTAACTGGAATCCATTGCGACCCTCAACTTTAAACAAGCTTTCCTAGTACCTGCAACTGGCCACACCAGTCCCACAGCATGATGGAAACCGCCACCAAATTTTACTGTGGGTAGCAAGTGTTTGTCTTGGGATGCTGTGTTCTTTTTCTGCTCCTTGTTATGTCCAAATAACTCAATTTTTAGTTTCATCAGTACACAGCACTTTATTCCCAAAATGAAGCTGGATTGTCCAAATGTGCTGTAGCACACCTCAAGTGACTCTCTGTTTGTGGCGTGTCTGCAGAAAAAGGCTTCTTCTGCATTACTCCTCGCCCATACAGCCTCTCCTTGTGCAAAGTGTGCTGTATAGTTGAACGATGAACAGTGACACCATCTCAGCAAGATGAGGTTGTAGGTCTTTGGAGGTCTGGTTTCTGTGGCTTGACTATGACTGTTTCTCACCATCCTCGCCTCTGCGCCTATCTGAGATTTTTCTTGGTCTGCCACTTCGGGAGTTCCTTAACTAGAACTGTGCCTGTGGTCTTCCATTGCCTCACTATGTTTCCTCACAGTGGAAACTGACAGCTGAAATCTTCCTGAGAGAGCTTTTCCCTTTTCCTGAACCATGATGTTTGAACAACCCTTTGTTTTCAGCCATTTGAGAGTTGTTTTGAGGCTCCCATGTTTGCCACTCTTCCAGAGAAGATGCAAAGAGGAGAAAAACTTCCAATTGGCAACTTTAACACTTTCTCATAGTTGGATTCACTTGTGTATGTAGATCAAGGGTCAATGAGCTTACAAAACAAATTTTGTGTTCCAATAATTAGTGCTAAAGGTATTCAAATGACAAGGGTGCCCAAATTTATGCACCTGCCTAATTTTGTTTGAATAATTACTGCACACTTTCTGTAAAACCTATAAACTTAATTTCACTTCTCAAATGTCACAGTGTTCATCTGCTATATGATATATTTACCTGAAATTGCTGAGCTGGACAACCAATGATTTATAAAGAAAAATCATGAAAATTATCAGGGGTGCCCAAACTTTTTCATACGACTGTATATAGAACAGTGCTTATACACTGAGCACTGTAACTGTAAGAGTCATTTTTCATTTGCTAGAAAACTTGTGGTTTAAAATATGCAACACAACTTCCTAGTGAACATGTTTGCAGGATTGTGTGCTCCTTGGGTTCTGCTTGGTGTGTGTACCTGATGAGGGTTCTGGAGAGGGACTGGTGCCTTCTGAAACTACGACGTGCAGCGCGGTGACCCTTTATGGGTACTGTGCTAATCCGTTCAAAGTGGACCCTCCTGCTGCTGCGCACGGGATGCAGGGGGAGAACGGAAGTGAGAGGCAGAAAAAGCAAGGGTGGGGGGAGAAAAGGAAGATAAAAAAGAGAAGAGGGAAAGGAGTGTGAGAACAGCTGGAAAAGAGCAAGAGAGCCAGAGAGATTAGTGAAGCCGGGAGCGTTTGAATTCAGTGTGGGGTGTTGTGGTTAAGCAGCATACATAAGAGCAAAGAGCAGACTTAATGAACAGTTCAAGCATCAGGGCAGTGTGAGTATACACACTGTGACATGCACAGTATAAGACGCAATGAACACAAATGAACTTGTAGACATACATACACACATACGTGAACGGCAAACAACACTGCCAACACATGTCTTGATAAAGTGAATGTTCCATAAATATGAGAGCCAACATAAAGTCCTGTTCACGATGAGCTATCACATGCACATACCCACAACACAATCCCTGCAAACGTAATGCACTAGCAAACCTAGCAACACAGACTGTATTTCAAAACACCCATGCAGCAACACTGTCATTAAAAAGCCAGCGTAGGTGGTAGACCAGGCAATATGTCACATAACTAGGCAAGTTTTTCCTCTGCTTTGCATTCACTTCTGCTTGCTCCCTGCTGTTGGTAGGTTCTGATACACTGGCAATAATTAATTACATTTAGAAATGCCTTAGAACGACATAACACAGATGATGGTTTATCTTACCTCTTAATGGTCTGTGTGATAGATGTCTGGTGCTGCAGTGGAGGTCGTCGGGAGTCAAAAAGGTCACGTGGTGGGGAAGCAAGATGGGATGTTTCGACAGGCATACTGATGCTGCGCAAAAACCCCTGCCTCTTCACAGGCTGTGACATGGATCAAAGCAGAATAAACAGAGGGACACTCATTTTGCCTTTGTTTAGGTTACAAATACCGTTCATTCCAGGATGCTTAGCAAAAGAAAGAGAAGAGGTTAGGAGAGAGTCCAGTCAAGCTTGTACCTGGACAAAGGTGGGTGGTTCGTCTAAAGACATCTGATTAGCAGGAATGGTCAGTTTGAGCCATGGTGGCTTCTTCCTCTGCAGGCTACTGGTGCTGTCTCGCCTAGGCTCAGCCATGCTGCCTGTCTCTCCTCACACCTGCCAGCTGCAAAGCCAACAGCACACAGAGAGAAAAAAGTTAGTCGATGCACAGCCAGTTTTCTACATTCTAGACCTTTTACATGCCGAGTCACACTTTTCTCCACAAGATGGCGCTCTAAAATCACAGAACAGTGTTCAGTCCGACCAACATTAAATAGTAAACTGTCTGAATCTAAATTAAGACCAGACCGCCAGATGTTTGCATTCAAATGGCCAATAAACATTTGCAACGTAGAGGGAAGTCTTTCCTTGTTGTGGAGGTGACTACGGGTGCCCACCATTAGTGAATATTGCTGTCCTTCCACTGCAGGATAGTGAAGGGTACTAGCAACAGCCACAGCAAAACCACAAACTGCCACTATCCTTTTTCTACACACTGAATTTCCTTTACCTCAAGCAGAGCACCAGCAATCGCCTCGCTCGAACTAATTTTACCTCGTACATAAAGGAGCATTTCCAAGAAAAATAGGTGACATTTTTAGCCTTAGGAAAGGCTCAAACAAGGTTGAGAATGAAGTAAGCCTAAGACTTTGGTACTACTGTGCAAAAGAGTAGCTATCTATAGAACAGCACAACAAAACCAAGCAGCTCCTCAAGCTGTCCTGTTTTCTTTCAAATCAAGCAGGTCTGCACCCAGTCCAGGCACAGAGCCAGCAGAGAGCTAGCCATACAAGATCATCATCACAAACTGTTATCTTTGGGAGTGTACAGCATCTGGTTTAAGTTACACTGAACACAACATGGCTTTAACACAACGCAGGGCTCTTACTTAGCACTATGGATACAAGAGTAGTCTCAATCAATAGAAATCACAAAACCTCAAATCCCCCAAAGTCATCCTAGCAATGGAAACATGTACTGAGTGTGAGCGTTTAAGAGAAAGCTGTCTTAGAGCAAAACCAATGTTGGTGTGTGGGGTTTCTAAAGCTTTCTGAATTAAAAAAAAAAGAAACCAAAATATTTATGCAATCCACTCCCATTAAAGATAAATAGGTATGTGGAAACTACCCTTGCTAAGTTAAGTCCTCAACATAGTCCCTCCACTGATCACAAATGCTTGGGAGGAATACAGATATTTTGACATTTTAAGCTCAGATCAGTTTTCAGACATTTAAAGTGCATGATGTGAAAACCTAAAATGCAGGACAGTACAGAAAACCTAGCACACCTTGGTCCAGCCATGAGAATCCACTAGCTGAGCTGAAGGAATGCAAAGCATCACCAGTCTTTCAGACTGTATGCGCTGTGTTGACTTTGTAGGATTACAGGGACAAACTTTGCAAACGCTTTCATAAGCTCACATTTCTCATTTCCAGGCAGCATGTTCCAACATTGAGAGAGCTCGGGGAGCAGTCACCTCCCAGCATTTCCCAGGCTGTTTAACCAAATGGTCATTACCCTATTCCTGAAATCTCCTTAAGTCAGCTCTTACTCATAAGCTTGGCTATTATCATGTAGTCTGGATGTCACAGTTTGGTAAGCTTGCTTGATGTCTGACAGACCAGTGAAAGGTCTACTCTGCTGTGTGCACTGTTTGTTGACGTTGATTCTTCTTCATCACTCATTATTATACATTCATGCAGGCGGGCTCTTGGTTTTCCCAATACATAACTGTGGGATGCACAGCTGGTTGAGATGTCTCTCTTAGAAGAGCACATTGCCAAGAGGGACGGGGGCCTGATTGCATTCCACAGCTGAGTCATTTGATTCCTGAGCCTGCTACACAAACTTCCCTCTGCTGGTTAATATTCCAACTATACACATGCCTTCTCACCTTTACAACCCAGCCCAGGGTTTAGTCAAAGCAATGTTTGATGTTGCTTGGTGCTTCTGCCCAAAGTTCTCAAACCTTTTTCTTTGCCATATTAACACCCAAAAGCAACTGAATTAACAGCACCAAATCCTCTGAATAAAATCAAAGTTGACTCCTGTAGGACTGGGACTGGACAAAAGCAGGCATTTGCACTCCCTATGGATGAAACTCTGAAAGCCTAGTTTGATAGATTTCTCAGAATCCTGTCCTCCACATGGCAGCTGATGAGCAGCTTGTGTCTGATACAGTACGCCAGTTGGATATAACAGCCAAACATCTGGGCATGCTGGCAGTTAGAGCAATCTTGAATCATTCTCCCTTATAACTTACAGTAGCAAGAACAGTAGAGTTTTAGGTTCCACTGCAACTTGAGGTTTGAGTCTCTAAACTCAAGGTCCAGAAGAGGATATCTGTGAACAACACAGACTAGAAGGGGGCAGGTAAACTTATAGGCGTCTGGTCTGTGTCTTAATTGAAGTTTATAGTTGCATAAAAAACAGGAAAAGCCCCATTAAATGGTCAACTCCAGAAATGTAACAGCTCAGAAAGACCACTTGTTCCACTAGTAGAAAGTATTATACAACACATTGTCTGTGGTGGCGATAAAAAATTCCAGGATCAGTCTCAGCGTCAAAGACACCTTACTGTTGCGTTCCAATTTATATTAGGATATCCACCATCCCAATTTTCTTCATTGTCTACTGTTCGCCAACCATATTGTATTCCATTAAAATCCACTTAAGTCCATAGTATCGTCTGTTTCAAGACATTTGTTTGAACTCTCACATGTCAAATTAGCTTCCTGAACCCACCCTTCCCCATCTGAAATGTGATAGTGTTATGTGTAATACTTATTTTTATCTCTCCTATCTATTTTTTTTATTTAATTTGCCAGAAAATCCATCCTGCTGTCTCACATATCTGGCACTAATCTGACGCTCCAGTCACAACTTTACCACACATACAGCTACAGAATCTGTTACAGACAAAGGCAGTTCAGCAGTAATTACCTTTTTAACTGATATTATTTACTAATATTGTTCTGAACTTAGTTTTGTCTACAAAAGTACAGTATCTGTTCAATTCAACACATATAATAGAATACAAAGGCAACCTGGCAAGCCACAAAGAGAGAAAGCTGATAAATGGTTATTAGTTGTGAGTGACTGCAGTGGTTCAATTACAGTCATAATATTACAGCTTTAGGAGGTGAGGCCAACAATAGCATGTTGTATAACCTTTGTGTAGTGCTTTCACGCTTCTTGTTTGAAAAGGCCCAGGGGAGAGATGGAAGATCTGGTTAACTCTCTCCATTGTGCAAGTTTCAGCGAGCCTTGTGCTTCCTACTCCTATCTTTCAGCACTGTAGATAGACACTCCCCACTGAGTGCTCTTAATGGAAACTTCCTGTCTGGCATTCCATAGCTTAGGATTTATTTATAGTACTATTGCAAGGGAGTGACCCATTTCTTGCCACAGTCAAAGTAAAAAGTCAAAAGTAGGTTAAACAGGTAAACTTCATACATTCTTTAGTTCCGTTCAGTCGCAATGTACTTCATAAAAAAAAGTAAAACATTTCAGACAGTCTGTACAACAAACAAGAGATTCTCATTAATTCATTAATCTTCTGTACTTTACATTACATGGGTCTGAATTCATGACGGAAACATGGACACAAGGCAAGAACACACCCTCAAGAGGTATCCAGTCCATCCTGGGCATCACACACCTTGAGAACAATTTAGCGAGCACGTTCCAGAATTCGCTGGAACCAGGCCAAAGTGCACTGTAGATGGGATGATAGTTCACTGTAGAGATCGGCAGGGGTTATCGGGTTATTGTGTCTGTTATGGGGTGGCCAACGGGACGATTTTATATCATAAACAATTAAATGTCTCCGCAATCTGATCTTACCTCGAGAGCTCTCATAATAAACGCATTTATTGTTTGTGCTGAAAATGCTGGTATGACATCCCAACTACTCTGTTTGGTAGTCACATTTTCCATGGCAGTCACACAGTTAACCAATAATAGCTCAGACTGGCAGGTCTTTGGAATTCCTTTAAAAATCCAGTGGAGCTCATGATGAAAAAAAAAATCATCAGTTATATGGAACTCGCTTGGATTTGACATAGCGGACACCGCAAAACAATATATGCAAAAGTAAGATTGTCACATGGCGGAAACCCAACAAACTTGTTCAGCCAGGTCAAAAGGAAACACTCCAAAGAGAATGCTGAAAGCCACTCTGACGGTTAATTGGCCAAGTAAACTTCGAGAAATAGTTGATACTTGTTACTACATTGCAATTCGTAAATATTGCTTTAGCAATTAACATAAACAGAGCAAGTATAGATTCAAAAAATAAAACGATTTTTTGCCACCAGTGATTTATTGTCTAGTCAGCTTAAGAACCATTTTTAAGTCAAGTCAAGTCAAGTCAGATCTATTTATATAGCGCTTTTTACAATGGAGCATTGTCTCAAAGCAACTTTATAAGTTTAGATTATCTCCTAATAACTACGTCCAATCCCAAATTGAGCAAGCCTAGGGCGACAGTGGCAAGGAAAAACTCCCTGAGTGTTATAGGAAGAAACCTTGGGAGGACCAAGACTCAAAAAGGGACCCAACCTCCTTGGGCGGCGTAGATGATAAATCTAAGAGCGAAACTAAAGTCATGGAGTCATAGTTCGAATTAAAATGTGAAATATGCACATCGGCATTAAGTGGCCCGGGTATGGTGGGGCTGGAGCTGATGACGGAAGCAGCTTGAGCTCCAGCCCCATCATACCCGGGCCACTTAATGCCGATGTGCATATTTTAACATGGCGGTGATATTTTAGAAATGTGAAGAGCATTTTACTGTAGTTATTTAATGAGTTATTTATGTTTTTATGAAACTTTCATTTAAATAAACAACTTAGACTTAGCCAATAAGAAAAAAATCATATTGTGGATTGTGACTCAGCCTACGAAAGTCATAAAATTATATTTTTGCCAGACCACCCACCCCTCCTGTGTGATGCCTAATCTGACAATAAAGCACTGCCAGGACTCAAACCCAGGTCACCACAGTGGTGCCACTTCACCACCCAAGTGGCATGTGTTAACTCATGTTCTGATGGTATAATTTTCCTGTTAAAGGTGCGGTTCCACCATGTCTTCATATAGGTCAAGTCTTCTAATTGGCTGGTTAAGATTTGGTTGAATGTTTTATAAACATGAATATACAAATGTGCAACCTTTACCAAGAGACTATCAGCAACACTGTGTGACCAAGAATGACTTTGTATGTATTACGAGCCACTGGACAGTGAAATTCATGTGTAAGCTCCACATGAGCTTATGAGACACCTTACAGTCTCTTCAATATACAATATCCAATAGACTAATGTCATGTTGTGTCAAATTGTGTCATTGATTAATTAAAATGTTTTGTTACTCACACTCAGCGACCACTTTATTAGCTACATCTCCATGTTTCTACACCCACTGGACACGTATATAAGTGAAAAGCTGAGGGTTGATAAAATGGTGCAGCAAGAACATTGATAAACTTCCAAACAAATTCATGCTGAGCTGGAAAACCAAGATACAATATTGTCAGATGACATTTTCCGTTGTCATCCGAATGAAAGGAGAGTCAGTGGTACAATGCAAAGGCTGAATCCACTGCTGATACAGATATAAAAACTCCAGACATGAATTTGCAAAAACGTACTTTAGGAAGCCAAAATCATGTCAACATATGAGACAGAATTAGATCATTTTAGTAAGTACATCAATGCTCTGCTTACAGGAAACATAATAGTCCTAACGGTCAAACATGGAGGAGTAACTCTTCTAATTTGGGAGAACTGGAGCAGACTGCAAAAGATATATGACCCAAAATGCAAGGTGCAAGAAACTAATTGCATGAAAGCATGAAATGTTCCAGTAATTTTGTCCATACCATTTTTTTACAGTTCAGAGGGAACAAAGAAAGTACTGTAATATTAGCTAATACCAGCTAAGGAATTTTGGAACTATACCTTTTGACCATTTCAGCTGTTTTTTGGAGTTGAACCAAATTATATAAGAGCAATTTGTGAGGTATTTAGAAGAAAAGCAGTGAGGATAATAATATTTCCATGTGTAATTTATTCTGTTATGGGGCATTCCAAAAATACTGTAAAGCAGGCAATCCTGTTCAACCATGCAAGTGTTTGTGATCACAAACACAATGTAGTCAGATGTGCCATCTTGTAACTGAGGATTCTGCGTTATTCGGGCTGACAGTCTTTTCTGTAGAATCTGGCAAAACTGGGGACAACGTGGAAGAACTGAATTCACTGAGACAAGCAAGCAGAATGTGTCACCGGACATTTCCTTCCTGAGAATTGCACATCCTGATGACTCTCTCCTCACTCTTGACTCTCCTTTCTACCCACAAGGATCAAAATTTCAGAAGGACAAATGCTGTCTTACTACTAAAACATCTCAGCTGGCCTGTCTGTATTTACACATGTTGAACAGCAGCTAAATAAAGCTGCTAAATAAAACCAGTCACTTGCAGATCACTCTAACTTACCTCTATTACCCAAGCACTACACTGAATGATTTTGGACATTATATATATATATATATATATATATATATATATATATATATATATATATATATATATATATTGGACATTTTTCTTTAAGGAAACACTAAATCTTTACACTGCAAAACAAGTGCATGTAATTTGTGCCTAGAAATAAAGCTCATCACAAACGAGAGAAGAATCAGTGGTGACTGGGCTGTATGGAGGCTGATGCCACTATGATGTACCGATAATACAGGTTACAGAGCTACATACACACATGCATACCCACGGTTTTAATTCTTTACCAATCACTTTTTCTTCAGATTTTCCTTTTCTGCATCTCACATTCTGTTACTTTCAGTTCTCCATTTCTGACGTCAGTACTGAACTCTGTAGGGCTAGTAGCATAATAACTGACAAAATAGCATGACATTGAGTAATATGCTTAGGAACTAAAGATTTCTACAAAGTGGAGAGCACAGACTTAAGACATTACAATGTTTTCTGAAATAAGCACAAACATGACTTGGACATCTGGGAAAGTCTTTACAAAACTGATAAACATTCAATATTTTGAGCAACTACGCTTTATACTATTTGGATGTGTTCAAGTTTTTCAATGAAAGCACACGCATGCATTTTCTCTGAAGGCTGGTATTCACAGCTACTAGTGTGGCAGTGGACAGATTGTGTAATCGATTGAGACTATTGGAATTTCTTAACAAATAAGTATTACTAATATGCATTACAAGCAAGGACCATTTTAAACACCATGTCCAATTCTTATTATGGAAGATTGGCACTTGGGTGGTACATGGTCTAATACACTAGCCCACCACCGCTGGGACCCAAGTTGAAAGTGCCTTTTGACTGGGTCGGACATGTCACGTATTACAGTACTGGGTTATAATATGAAAAGAAAAAAAATTAATTGCTATATTTTAGTATTATATTAGTTTGATCAAAACTGAACAGTATGGCAGTATTTTACTCACCCTGGTATCCAGCTTCTGGCCCCTTTTATACGGCATTTTTTTTTTTTTTTTTAACTTTGTAGCAAATCTACAAATTCAGATATGACACCAAACAATTTTTGTTTAAAAATTGAACATTTTTCAAATACTGAACATTTAGAGAGCAATATCACTCAATATTGAAGAAAAATTACATAACCAGATTGTAATCTGCATTTCTAAAACAAATACTGGCACGTGTCTGCGGTTAGGAGTGTTTACAGATCTTAACAAGCTGCTGGACTTTGCTAACTGAAAGAACACATGGCCCCAATAATTAAAACAATAAAAACTCAGCCAAGAAAGAAATCCAACAAGGAGTGTGGCAGAAGATGTTGGTGGTTCACCGGGAAGCTAAAGTATAACCGATACGGGAGTGGTATAAAAGAAGAACATACAGGTTGTTTTATTTTGTTTATTAGTTTTATTTAATTTTACATCAGCATCAATGGCTACACTCATGATAGACACAATATTATATCAACACCCTAGTCTAGGGCTCATCGGTTTACTGGTTCAACTGCTACACCGGTGTTAATTTCCCATACAGTGTACATTTGTCTTATACCTCCATACCGGTGCATAGCAGAAACACAGCTCTAACAAATAGGCAGCAAATTATATAATATTTTTCACTGCTACAAGTGCTACAGAGCTCTGAGTAGAACTACATCACCGATCAGGTAAAGCTCGCAAGGCCAAGCAGCATAATATACACCACAGTCTATAAAAAGTCTGGTAACAACTGGGAAAGTCTCCAGAACACAGAATTATACAGGATTATAAAGTGAGATCGGCGATGCAAAAGAAGAACCACATTATGAATGCAGTAACTTTCAAGACTGATTCAGAGTAATGATTAACCCACTGAATTTGGGGGAGATAGATATATATATATATATATATATATATATATATATATATATATTATAGAAATTCTGGATGGAAAATGCTATGCAGTGTCAAAGCAGCAAGCATTAAAAGTAGAAAATGCACAACAACACAAATGAAAAACAAATGGGCTGAAACAGGAGTTAATGTTTATGACAGAACTATAAGACATTGGCTGAATGAAATGGGATTTGCATACAGAAAAGTGCAAAGAAAGCCAGCACTAATAACAAAACAGAATACATTTTAAAAGTTTACAGTGGACTATAGAGAGTAGTCATGGAGCTAAGGAGGTGCTGCTGGTACTTTTGTCTGGTGTCGTTCTGATGAATCAACCCATTTCCCCACTCATTTATGATATGGGATTGCATGTCTGGTAAAGGACCAAGGGAGATGGCAATCATTACCTCAGCAGTCTATACACAAGCGTACACTGAAACCGTGACACTTTCCAACAATAAAACAGGATTGGTGATGATGAAGTAATTTTACAGGATGAGAATGCATTTTGCCACAGAGCAAAGAATGCCAAAGCTTTTCTTCAAGAAAGCTATAACAACTCAGTGACATGGCCAACAAAATTCAGATCTCAATCAAACTAATAATGTATATTGTGCAATAAAAACAATTACCGTATTTTTCGGACCATAAGGCACACTTAAAATCCTTTAACTTTCTCAAAAATCGACAGTGCGCCTTAAAATGCGGTGCGTCTAATGTATGAATTGATTCAGGTTGTGCTTTCTGACCTAGAACCGATTGTAGATGGTACACGGCACTCATAAATCTGTCAAAAGGTTTTAGCACGGCCTTGGTAAGTTACGAAGCTCACGGCCACCGTAGTGCGCAGCATAGCGGAGTAATACGGTATGTGCTTCAGCATTAGGGTATGTGCATTCATTCATTTATTTTCGAAGCGGATTTCAAACTCAACGCTATCAGTCACGCAGTACAACATGGACATAGAGCAGCTGCGAGAGAATTCAACATTAACGAATCAATGGTACGGAAGTGGAGGAAGCAAAGGAAGACGCCCTGCGCCAGGTAAAGAAAACCAAAAACTGAGCTTCCGATGGAACTTAAGAGTTTTGTTTCATTTAATGCGCCTTATAACCCGGTGCGCTTTATGTATGAAAATATACCCGTTAGCAGCCGATCATTGATATCGCGCCTTATAACCCGGTGCGCTTTATAGCCCGAAAAATACGGTAGTCCATGACAAGGCTCCATCCTGCAAAGCTGATCTGTCAGCTGCTATTCCAGAAATTGGTATCCAGCGTGATGTAGAAATCTGCTTTTCATTAGTTTTCATGCCTCAAGGAATTCAGGCTGTAAAAAAGGCCCAAGGAGAAACACCAAAATACTAATTGTGATTGTGTGTTTTGGGTTGATGAGTCCATACTTTTTTCCTCAATACTGAGTGATTTAATATTGCTTTCCTCTACTTGATAAAAAAAAAAATACCATTAAATAAATCCATTTAATTACATTTGTTAGATATATGCTGCCATAACAAAAATGTTTGGTGTCATACATGTGATTTGTTTGATACATGTGAATAGCTTGATGAACATCCTCCAAATGTAGTGTTTACATAATTTTTTGCCAGGGGTAGTACTGACCACAACGCTTTGTTTGTCTAAGGTTGTAGAAAAAGTTGGTGCTCAACAGCTGCTCTTTTTTAAGTAGGATTAATACATATGTTAGAGATGTTATAGATTAGTTTCACAAAGCATCATAGGACAGAATCAGTGCAAGATAAAATTACCAATAGTCTATTGCTTGCCTTGGATTGAGGTTGTGTTTCTATTACAGTAGTGTTCGGCTTGACTCCATTGGTAATGAAATCCTAATTTACAGGCTAGTTGACAGACAGGTTTCTGCCCGGTTCAGATCCTATTTGACAGACCGTTACTAGTTAAGTAGGGTCAAGTATTTTCAAAGCTTAATGTGTGTAATATTGTATCCGACAGAGTTCTGGTGTAGGCCCCTTGCTGTTCTAACTTTATACGCATGCCTCAAGATAAACCACAAACATAATATTAGATTTCACTTCTTTGTTGACGGTACATTGTCATACATATCAGTTGAATAATATTTAGTAGCACAGGTATGCATGAAACACATGAAAGATTGGAGAATTAGAAAGGTATAAAGTAGAACTGTTATTGGGTACTAGGTCTGTCCAAAGTAATGTTGCTAATTTTACCCTAATATATACTCACTGCCAAAAAAAACACACCCAGGTAGAAATATCAGATTGTTGCAAAACTCGGCATGCAGTTATGTCTCAGGCAGATATGTAAATGATTACAGGTGTGGTCTGATCAGAAACTGGGTGTTGCCACAAGAGAACATAAAAGTGCTTTCCCCGCTGCCCCATAAAAAGAGGCTACTTTTGGGTAACGTACTTCTTGGTGGGAGATCGTTGGCTGTTAGACATGTTAGAGAAGCTGTTAGAGAAGCAGGATGGTCGTTTCGACAAACTGCCTGCCACCTAGGCCGTTCTGACTGAGCTGTTAGGAGGTATTGGGAGCAGTGGTTCCCTGAGGGCACGTACACACAATGAACAGGCTCGAGACGGCCCAGACAGAGCACCACTATAGGGGATCGTTTGATCAGCTTCCATAGCTCCCACAGTCTCGTTATCTACCATCCAGACACAAGTGGTACCTTCAATACACACCCGTCTCGTGGTGAATGCTTCAATCCTGCCTTTGCTGTGAAGCGACAAACTGCCCCAACTGCCGGTGTGATGGATGAGGATCTACAGGCCCAGCTGCAACATCTGTGGGCAGATGTGCCACAGGATACCATACGGAATCCATACGGAATGCCTCTAATGCCCAACCTTTTCTCATCTTGTATCCAGGCTAGAGGCGGTCTAACCGGGTAATTAGAGCCTCCTTTCAACTGTACAGTTTCCCCCTCCAGTCACGTCTTCACTACATTCATACATATAATGTTTCATTTGATTCCAACAACTCCTCCTTGGTGAGCTATTTTTTGTCAATGAGTGTATATAAAGGTTATCCTATAAGACAAAAGCTACACTTAATGACCCTAGTGTAACCCTTGATGCAGTTTTATCATTTACATTTACATTTACAGCATTTAGCAGACGCCCTTATCCAGAGCGACTTACAATTGATACAATCTTACAATCCAAGCAATTGTGGATTAAGGATCTTGCTCAAGTATCCAACAGTGGCAGCTTGGCAGAGGTGGGATTTGAACCCTGGACCTTTTGGCCCAAAGTCCAGTACCTTACCCGCTAGGCTACCACAGTCCATTTAAATCTATATAAGTAGTATTTATAAATTTTCAAGCTATCACCTGAGAAGCCGCCAAATATGTGACAGATACAATTTGAGGCATTTTATAATGTTTAGCTTGATGGCTACATGTAGATGCAGCTTTAAAAATTCATAACTACACTTAAATTAGACCTTGGGTTATGTTCAGACAGGCAGGTCATATTGGATTTAAATCTGAGCTGAGCAAATTTTCTGAACTCTGAAAGGCTAAAAATTACATGCAACCTGACCTTTCCAAATCAGATGTGAGACATACAACAAAGAGATATCAAATCAGATTTGACTTGGCTTTTTTTGGCACAGGACATTTTGTTTGTTTGTTTAGTGCTTAACGTTATCCAAGGCTATACACATGCCAAGGGTATTTTTTTTATATGAGAGAACAAAAGAATGTCAAATGGAACGGAATTCTAACGTCATTTGTGGATCTATAAATAACTGAAATTGCACACAAGCGAACTATGTGAATATCACAGCTCACAATGAACATTGTTCACAATTTGGTGACCAAATCTTACCATGGACTTTGCTGAATAAAAGCAACTGCTTGTTTAATTAAGGACAGGACATTATAGGAGTATGTGTTTCAGAAGTGTCCCGCAGGGTTGCATATTAGGGTTTCCTCACCCATTATAATATGTTTTGGGTTAAACCTGAATGGCCAATTCAGCCATGCAAATATACTGTCTGGTCCCACCAAGAGCTGAATTGGAGCTTTTGATGCTTTCCTATGGTTGAGTTGATGTCAGTACATTTATCCCACTCTTCTTACAAAAATATCATAATCAATGTGTGAATGAGGTTTTGCAAAGTCTAATCTGACAGTAAAAAAAACACAAACAACAATGCACCCACCCACCACAGCTTACCCAATGAATAAATCTCAGAGCTGTGGTGCGTGGAAGCATCTGGAGAAGCACATGCCACTTCCCATGCTGGCTTAGTACTGTAGTTTGACTTGGTGCTGCCACTGTTTCTTAGTTTAGGGTAAATACACTAAAAGTACACACTTTCAGTCTAGGAGGTGTGCAAACATGTACTGGTAATTGGTAGGCTTCAAAACTGGAAACTGCAGGGTGTTCTGCATAACACACACACAGAGGAATGAGGCATGCAGGACTGAGCTGTTAAGATTCAAATCAAGTGTCTGTTTTCTGCTTTTGTGACAGTATCTAAGTCAATAGCTATGCACAATTCAGAAACAACCAGACCAATTAACTACTTTGAGAACATACCCAAATATATACTCTATAGTACTCTATGGTCTGTCTCTCATCTCTGGTCTTCACAAGAACTACTGGAAATATATTCAATTATAACCCACTGACTTTTATTTCAACTGCTCTTGTCAAAAAAATGTATTGGTAGCTATGACAAATGCTGGCTATAAATACTTATTTTGATAGTCTAGTTAGTTTGGATGATAGCACACTAAAACAACCTTATTTGACACTGAACAGGACCTGAAGTTTAGGAGTTGGAATTTGACTTCAGAAGTACCCATCTTAACTTGGGACTTAACTCGAGATTTGCTGGTATTGACGTGGTACTTGACTCAGGACTTGACCGTTGAGACCGTTGTTACTTACAATTCTGGCAATATGTCATGTTTTGTCTGGTCAACTCCATTTCAATTGTTAATGTTCATCCATTCCTGCATTTCAGGTCCATCCAAGATGTCTCCAAGTCCAGAGAAGTCAACATAAGGCTTCTTTTTGCACAGTAAACTTTTATGTGGCATTTGTGAATGTAAATCTCTATTGTAGAGCTTGACAAAGGTTTCAGTTGTGGATGAATGACGGTTCTTGATGCAGTGTTGTTTGAGGGATTGGAGATCATGGGAGTTCAGTTTAGGCGTGGTCTTTATGCACTGAAATTCCTCCAGATTCCTTAGATCATTTAACGATATTATGCACTGTAGAGAAAGAAATGTGCAAATCTCTTCAACCTTTCTTTGAGGAACATAGTTTTTAAGTATTTAAATACTTTTCTCATGCATTTGTTGACAAACTGGAGATCCTGTGCCCATCTTTGCTGCTCAAAGACTCAACCTTTCGCGAATACCTCTTGGGTACCAAATCATGATTACATGATTTACCTCATTAACAGCTCTAAAGTACCCATGTCCCAACTTTTTTTGAATGTGTTGCAGGAAATGCAGGAATGGATGTACATTAACAAATGAAAATGACGCTGACCAGACAAAACATGAAAAATCTTGGGTTCAAACTGTCTGCAGTGAAATAAAAGTCAAAGTCAATGTAAGACATACTGTTTTTATTTGCATTTTCCATACTGTACCAACATTTTCTGATTTGGGGTTGTATTACAAACAAATATAGTATATTAATAATATAGTACTGATAATCACAGCCACAGCTACCTGCTATTACTCTCCTTATGACACTTACATATGTTTCCACTTCCCTCCACCCTCTCTCCCACCTCCCAAGTCCGTTAATCATCTTTCTTCCCTGCCGTCATGAAACAAAGTCCTTAGAGAAATTATTGCCATAATTTGACAGAAAACCCGGGGAAGTCCTGACCTTAACTCCACCTGTCACCTATAGAATGAACTGAAATGCCGAAAGTGAGTCAGGGCTTATTCTTGAACATCAATCCCTGGCCTCACTATCATGGTTCAAAATCAAGTGTTAAGCATTGTTTAGAAGAAAAGATGGCTGTTGTAGCAGCAATATAGTCATGAGTTGACACAAACCTTTGACTATAAAGTATATGAATGTAACCTTAGGTTTTGGGAGGAGCTACCCGTTGAACATTGCTGCATGACCTTTAGCTGCTTGCAGTATTATATACTGTAGACATGCAGCACTCAACACTAAGGTCTGTAAATAGGTTCATATATATCACACAAGGGCTCCTATGTTGAAGTTCCAAGCATTGTTTCTTGCCAGTTCCACTCAACACCTTACGGCAGCCCTTACCCCAATGTCATGGGCTTTTCTAACATCCAGTTGCAGAGAGGAAAGGGGATCCCCAGATTGACTCCCAACCTATGTGAAGTTTGCATGTTCTCCACGTGGGTTTCCTGTGGGTATTCCAGTTTCCTCCTGCATTCCAAAGACATGTGTTAGTTCAACTGGTCTCCACACAGTGTCCCCGTGTGAGTGTGTGTGTGTGTGTGTGTGTGTGTGTGTCCTACAAAAGACGTAGTGGGTATGAAAATGAATTTCCTTTACAAGTCTTTTACCAAGGACCTCAATCAATGAGAGTGTGTCAATACCTACACAATAATGTAGTAATATCACTGGTATTGAAAGGTACTGTATTATGGATGATAACGTTGCTAAATAATTTAAAGGGATCATTACTGATCAATTATTTACTGTACATTTACACACTATCCTTACAGACTCCTTACAGCGTACTATAGAAAGGCCACATAAAACATCATGACCTATTCCTAATCTCCATAAAAAAACATTCAGCAAAGCGTCTTATTTGTACAGGCATATCACACAGATATTAAAAGTCCTGCTGCAGTTATCTTTGTCTGAGATGTACAGTATACAGACCCGAGCAGAGCTATCTACTGTAAACACAAACACGTAAGTATGGCAATTATGTCAACTACAAGATTAGTGATACTGATATTAGGAAATTTCACTATGTAAAAATGTATAGGATGGCCTCATCAGGCTGATATGTCTTGGGAAAAATAAAAGAAGGAAGCCTTATCTTTATCTGAGTCAGTGCGCGGGTGTGGGAGGATCTCTTGAGGTGTGGGAGTTTAACGCAATCACTGGCGTGGGCAGTGAAAAGCACACCAAATCTGACATGCACAAATGACTTGGCAACTCACTTCTCTATTTAATGAGATGAAGTTTATTATGCAAACATAGCTACCAGAGCATTTACTGGCATGCGAATGCTAACCTAACTTAACCTATGTTTAACCTAACTTCCCCAGTATATAAACGTCATGTATGCAAAGAAAGTATTCAGAGTTATTTATTTTTTAAGGTCATTTTTCTGATTTACAATGATGTACATAAATATTAACACAGACACACACTGGAACGTAAATGCAAAGCATGACCTCACAGGCATAAAGACAAGGAAAAGCACCAAATAACAGTTTGAAACAGCGAGGGATTTTCCCAAAACACATATGCATGTGAAAGGTGAAGTAACGTTCCAACTATTATTCAAGAAATTGGTACAATTCAGAATGAAATTATTTAGAAATGCTTAGAGCATTCCGATAAATGGTATATGACGGATACTTTTGCTACACAAATGATACTGTGTTTTTGATTCATAGTATTTAAGACATACCAAGTTACGCTTGAATATCCCTCCCAAACTGGCCACCCCTCTCTAAGGCACAGCCAACTGTGCCTGTGTGAAGCCCAACCTGGATGGAAAGCACCTGAACTGGAACCATGATCGACGTCGTGCCAGATAGCATATTAAACTGCTGCACAAACTAAGTGTAGTGACGAGCAGTATGCCCAAAAATATGTATCACATTTATTTTTTGAAGAGACTTTAAGATATTTACTATTGTGTGAAATGCAACATTAAAAACAGTACTTTCAAGGATTTTCACCCTGGCAAGACATCGAATCCAGTGTTTGAATCATTGCTCTAAACTCGTATCTCTCGACTGTATTGTTACTATGACTGTAATGTCCCTGCACCTCTTACTTATCCTGTCAAATGCATTGCCTCAAGAATATGCCTCTCAGTGTTTCCTGTAGGGTTTTTTTCAGAAGCTGCAGCAGATTTCATTACATTTCATGAGTTCTGAAGCAGCGGCAAGCAAATGTACGTAGTGAAAACACTGCCTCTTCACTGGTGCTACTGGTTAATGACGTTGAAAGCGGCTAGAAATTTGTTGCAACATAGCCTTTTGTGTCTATGTCAGATTTTTTAAGCCGAAAAAACCTTCCAAACTGCTGTCACAGCTCCTATCTTGGGCACAGGTTCTTCTTTTGCATCTCTGGTCTCACTTTCTTTATCCTCCATCTCTGTTTTCTGTTCTTTAATCTGACTGAGCCTCTCCCAGCTGTTAACAGACTGTTATGCTATGCTAGGCTAAACTAGGGTGAAGCGTTTGTTATGCTACTTGGCTAGGTAGCTACGTGGCCGTTCGGCGATGCTGTTCTAACAGGAAATTAAAAACACCAGCACTACCTGAGGGCCTACATAATTAATAATAAAAATAATTTGCTGTGTCAAAGGTATAAAAACAGTTATTAGAGTATCCACAGGCACATCATTCTACTAAAAACAAAGCCATCTATTTCAGTTAAAGACACATTTGTGAATGCCATTAAATTTACTACTCTGAAAATAAACAAAAAAACAATTACTTGCAATGAAGGACTTATTTTCTGTTATTTAATCATTCAAATACAAGCTTTTTAAGTATTTATCCTTATAGGATATCTGGAAATGGAGCTGTAATCACGATTCTCTGACAACCTTCGTAACTAACACAAGGTCAGCACAGCTTCCCTGTCAACAGAACATCCTTCAAAATAATGTGAAAATGGTGGCTTTTCAACAGGAGTCCCCAGAGTGCTAAACAAGCACCTTATTGTGTGCTGGAGATTAGATACTGTTCTCGTTCATGGGCCTAAGAAGAGACTCAGAGCTGCAGCATGCCCAAACAACATGTGATCCCCACTGAAATTTCCAGCATGATTTCAGCGTGAATCAGGACACAAAGCCCTCTATTGTGTATTGGCATGATGCATTCGATCCTTACAGGATGTCAGCATCCAGGGACCAAAATGACCCATCTCTGCTGCTCATATGGGTGTTCAGTATTGGTGCACACGAATTACAGAGTCACTCCAGTGATGGCTAATAAATCAGTCACTAAACAAAAATGAGCTGTAAATTCATAAGAGCCATATCATCGGACTCGAACGACAAAACGACAGGGGATCAAAAAATGCTGGCTGAAGCACGTCTCATCCATTGTCAGTGACCAGGAAACGCTGGGGCCAGAGACTTGCTTATTTAAAGAGCAGCAGGAAGGAAGTGGTGAGCAGAGGATTTGATGTGATCCAAATGGAGGCAGGAAGCACACTCATGTCTGGGAGTCATCTCACTGTCAGTTAAAACCATGGAAATAACATGTACTGTTTATTATGTACTTCCAACAAACAATCCAAACCACACAGCTAACAGTGGTAAACTCTGACATCTTGGGAAGTAATCAAACATGTGTAAACAAAATAAGCAGCTTATTTAAAAAAAAAAAATCTAGTAGACGATTATAAATTGCATGACACACGCTGCATCACCAGAGTCCTGCCGCTCAGGAAAAAACACTGGCAATTACACCACTTCCTGTTCAGAGTTAAGAATTACAGCACTTCCTGGCATTTTGAGGGTTCGCACACAACTGTTTGAGTCTATGATTAGCCTAAAATAGCTTTGACCATGACTGGAAAGAGAAGTTTTCCCTCAAAATGGAGTAACGTACTGTTACATAGCATATAGTTAGGTTACTCCTATATACAATGCTGTACAAGTCTTAGGCACCCCTACTTTTTATACCAAATTTGTTTTAGGCATTGCGTTTCTGTTTTATTCATTTTAGCAATATTACTTAAAATAACGAAATTGTAACTTTTACTAGATAATTTGCAGACACGTACATTTTCATTAATTCATTTATTTCCATGCCCATTTAATCCAACTCAGGGTCACGGGGAGCCGGGTTCCAACAGGTAGGAACCAATTGGGACACTTTAGAGATACCAGTTGACTAAATGCATGCGTTTAGAATGTGGAAAAAAACTGGAGTGCCTGAAGAAAACCAAGATGGCACATTGTTTCCTGTATTAGAACTTGCAGCTCGTGAACTGGGACAACTGAGTGACTAAAAACAAGAAGATGTCGAGATTCAGTAAAGGTGATGCCTTTTATGAGAAAATGAAAATTTTGTTTCCAGCATTACAATTTACTGCTTTTATCTGGAACTGAGATTAAAAACAAAAAAAGGCTGACACCATGTGCACTACTCTGACATTGTTGTTGCAAGTATCCCAGAAAGAATGCGATACTGTTGTAGTTAAGAGCAATTTAAAAACTCATATCGGTCGACCACTAGTAGCAACCATCTTTTGCAAATAAAACCTGTAACATCACAGGAAGCAGGTGTTCTGCTGTTATGAGCTGAATTACATACAACCCCAAATAAGAAAAACTTGTGACTGTAAGGAAAATGCAAATGAAAATATATGCAGTGCTCACATTGCACTTGACTTTTTTTTTTCCATTGTAGACAGTGTGAACCCAATATATTTCAGTTTTTTTCTGGTTAACTTCATTTCCTGTGTTAATAAACATCCATTCCTGCATTTCAGGCCTGCAGCACATTCCAAAAAAAAGTTGGGACAGAAACCATTTAGGGCTAGTAATGAGGTAAAAAAAACTAAATAATGACGGGATTTCAAAAAGGTAGTGTCAACAGGTGATGATAATCATGGTTTGGTACAAAAGCAGCACCTACAAAGCTGGGTCTTTGAGGAGTAAAGATGGGCAGAGGATCTCCAATTTATCAACAAACCTATAAGAAAATTACTGAAATGTTTAAAAACAATGTTCCTCAAAGAAGATTGGAAGGGATTTGCATATTGTGTTGTTCAAAAATGCATGCATGTCCCCAGAAAAGATGACGTCTTGAGGGCAGCTTATGTTGCTCTAAAATCTCACTGTACTTTTCTGCATTAATGCTGCCATCACAGATGTGTATATGACCTTTTCCAAGAACACTGACTCACCCATATCATGACAGAGCCTGGCTTTTGGACTTGTTGCTGATAACAGTTTGGGTGGTCCTTTTCGTCTTTGGTCCAGAGCACACTTTTTCCAAAAAGGTCTGGAATACTGATTGGTCTGTCCACAATACACGATTCCACTGTGTGATGGTCCATCCCAGATGCCTCCAAGCCCAGATAAGTCAACACTGCTTCTGAACATTAACATAAGGCTTCTTTTTGCAGAGTAACATTTTAAGTGGCATTTGTAAATGTAACTCTGTATCGTAGTGTTTGATAAGAGTTTGATAAAGTAATCCCTTGCCCATGTGGTTCTATCAGCTATTGATGAATGACAGTTCTTGATGCAGTGCCATCTGAGGCATTGGAGATCAAGGATCATTTACTGATATAACACACTGTAGAGACATAAATATGTAAATTCCTTCCAGGCTTTCTTTTGAGAAACATTGTTTTTAAACATTTCAATAATTTTATTACATATTTGTTGTTAAATTGGAGATCCTGTGCCCATATTTACTCCTCAAAGACTAAACCTTCATGGATGCTGCTTTTGTACCAAATCCTCATTATAACTACCTGTTTGAAATCACAGCATTATATGTTTTGTTTTTTTTACCTCAATACTACCCCTAAATTGTCCCTGTCCCAATGTTTTTGGGATGTGTTGCAGACCCGAAAGGCAGGAATGGGTGTTTATTAACAAATAAGATGTAAAAAAAAACCAAAAAAAACATGAAATATCTTGGGTTCATACTGTCTGCAATGAAGTAAAAGTCAAAAGAACACTGCATATCTTTTTTATTTGCATTTTCCATACCGTCCCAACGTTCTCCTAATTGGGCTGGTATTATGTGGGATACAGCAATCGGATTTCAGTCTGGCTTACTGGAAACAGGGTCTAAAATACCCCTGTTTTTTACACTGGGGTTGTGTAATATTACTGGGATTCTTGCCAATGCTGGTAGACCCGTATGACACTTAGATGCACCTGCAAACTTCCTACATATTATGGCCTTTGGCACACCCAAATGCTATCACTCCTATTTACCAATCATTAACATCTGCTTTGCTACCCATTTTCCACACATCGAATGAGACATTCATTGCACTGTACCATCGTTTCTCAACCTATGATTCCTGTCGCACATTCCACAGGTATGTATTTGCGCGATCATCCAGGTGCAGTGGCATCTGCAGGAGCCTGAAGTTATTCCCATCTTAAACACACATGGTGACTATTTTTCTGAGTATATATTAACTACAGCTGGGCTGGCTATAAAACACAAACATATTCTTGGTATTAAATAATCATATAGGGTGCATGATTAAATGCATATTATCCAAAGCACAAGTTCACTGCAGCTTCAATTGTTTCTAACAAAATGCTTCCCAAATCTGCCCGCTGTCCAAGCTTCCCAGACACACATTACAAAGAAAAAACCTTCAAAATATAAGCTATGGATTGCAAGCATTCAATTCAAACAACAGCTAACCTAAAAATGTGACAATGTGATATAATCTGTGATTGTGATACTTGTGAAAATAGTGGCATAACATTTTTCAGACATCATCCAGCCCTACTGTGTTGACAAAAAGTTACGAGCTTTCGTTAAAAAAAAAAGAAAAAAGAAAATCTCAGAAAGTAGAAAATAAGCCCCAGTAACTCCTACCTAAATGTGCAATGATTTGGTAACAACCAGACAATCAGTGTGGTTTAAAGTGAGCAGACCATTGCAGCTGGCTCCAAAGCCGAGCGTTGGGAATGCTTCAGACTTTGGGCATCAAAAGGCTCTTTCGCTACACATTAAATGCGTGTTAGAACGTGTTTCCTCTTTAAGCTGAAATCTTCCTGAAATACTATTGTCTTATACTTAGTGGACACTATACCCCTTTAAAACTCACATTATCACAGCTCACACAACATGACACATCTGTAGTTTTGTTGATGCAGTGGTATACACACTACACAGTTAGGCGTAGAAGAGGCTGACACAATACATATTTGTTTCATCTGGAGGGATCACAAACAAAGACAGCCTGATACCCAAATCCTAAGTCAATGATCCCAAAATCCCACCGGCATAAATAAAGGCAAGGAATGTTTATTATGTTACTTGGCCAAATTTGAGCTGCTTGTATTTGCTTCCTCTGCCCTCGTTTGTGCAGAGGCAAGAAAGAGGGGAACATAAGAGAGAAAATAGATTCAACTTTGGTAGTGCTACAAGTTACTTTTCCAGCTTCCAAGTCCAAAGGAAACACAAAGCAGGTTTTACCGTCCACTGGCTACTGCTTTTCACTGTTCGGACTACATGTTGTATGGGTGCTTGTATTACAGACTGCAGATCATTTCAATAAGGCTGAAAAATGTTGGGGTGCCTGTGAACTCACAATACTGAGGTTGTTATATTCACGATAGTTGCTAATTTGGAGTGAGCTCATTGGAGAGGGATCGTTGGAGGGGCTCAATGGAGGTGAGAATGAGAAAACATTGTGCATGTCAGATATATAATTGAGGAATCATAAAAAATGTATTGCTTTCATCACACACAACCCTGATCAGAGCAAACAAATGGGATTAAGAGATTATGTATTAATTATGACAGAGCTAGCGTCATTAAACATGGGGCAAAATCGTGTGGTGTGCACTTGGTACAAGAATATATCGTCCTATAATGCATACCTGGTCATAAGTAATAAAAAAATAAGTTCCAGAAGGTATAACCACCTATCATAAAAACTTGTACGGTATGGAAAATGCAAATACAAAAATATGCAATGTCTTACATTTATTTTGACTTTTACTTCATTGCAGAAAGTAATGAAAGATATTTCAGTTCTTTTCTGGTCAAATTTCATTTGTTAATATACATCCATTCCTGCATGTCAGGCCTGAAACACATTAAAAAATAGTGGAAATTTAGGTCTAGTAATGAGGTAAAAAAAATAATAATAATGATGTGATTTCAAAAATGTGATGACAAAAGGTGATTGTAATCATGATTTTGTACAAAAGTAATACCCACAAAAGGCTGAATCTTTGAGAATCGAAGATGGGCAGGGAAGTCAATAAATGCATGAGCAAATCAAAGTAAGATTGGAAGGTATGTCCAAACATTAAATGATTCAAGGTATCTAGAGGAATTACAGTCTCATAAAAGGCAAAGGTGCGAGCCTAAACTGAAGACTCTGGATAACCGATCCATCAGATGGCACTGCATCAAGAACTGTCATTCATGAATGGCCGATCAAACCACATAAGCAAAGGATTACCTTGGCAAACCTCTGTCAAACACTACAGTACAGAGTTACATTCAAAACTTTGTATGGAAAAAGAAGCTTTATGTTAACCAGGTCTAGAAGCGGTGTTGACTACTCTAAGCTCAGCAGCATCTGGGATGGACCATCACATAGTGGAAACATGTATCGTAACCAGATGAATCAGTATTTCAGATCTTTTTTGGAAGAAATGGACATCAGTAACAAGTCTAAAAGACAGGCTCTGTCTTGGTATGGGGTTGTGTCAGTGCCTTTGGCAAAGGTCATTTACACTTCTGTGATGGCAGCATTAATGCAGAAAAGTACATTGAGATTTTAGAGCAACATTAGCTGCCTTCAAGACTTCATCTTTTCCAGGGCCGTCCACGTATTTTTCATCAAGACAATGCAAAACCACATGATACACACATTACAAAGGCTAGATGAGGTTATGGGCACTGGAATGGATTGCCTGCAGTCCTGACCTTGCACCTGACAATGACAACCCTGTACAGTTGCTCACTTTAAGACAGGAAGAATGAGACAAAATAATACCTGAAATATTTCATCGCTTGGTATCCTTGGAGCCAAATGAAGTTGTAAATTGAAATGAAGTTGACCAGAAAAAACATGAAAGTTCTTGGGTTAATGCTGTCTGCTATTAAAAAACAATCAAACCAAATGTAAGACACCCTGCTTAATTTTCTATTTATTATTATTATTATTATTTTTTATTTCCCATACTGTCCCAACGTTTTTGAGTTGTGGTTGCACTAAGCTACAGTCCAGTCCGGAAGCTGTTTGATGATCTATCGTGATTCGTGACAGCTTGCTACGGTTCAATGAAACCTGACCTTGACTCCAGAGGGTAGAGAAAGAAAATACACGGGCTCCTTTCATGACTCCTGTGTGAATGCATGGTGAAAGATAAAAGAAGTCTGATTAGATGAGGCCCACCTCCTCTTCAAACCAAGCTTGAACAGTTGACCGGGAGCACTGTGAGAGTTGTGGTGTCTGCTTATTAACCTGGCATTTTCACCTGAGGCTAAGTCACACAAACCATGAAGAGACACACAATCAATGCTTTAAATGCGAGAGGTTCAAAGGAAGCCCTGTACAACAAAGCTAGATTTAGATTGGAAAAAAAAGGCTTTGCGTTATTGATATAATCTCCACGCCTTTTTAACCTGTAAGGGCTACATCTGATAGATGCCTTTGGATCATTTACAATAAAAGGGGACATAGAGTTCAACACTTTAACAGACACCTATATGAGCTAAAGCAAGTTCAATGTCATGCACTAAAAAAAGTGGTTAAAGGAAGAGGGACTGCTTTGAATATATATCGTAATGAGGCAATTATCTCACGGAAGCAACTGACCATAACAAACTGCAATTGTTTCATAAAACCTCCATTTTAGCCATCTGCAGTGCATAAAATGACTTGTGTGTTAGGATTTATTAAAAGTTTTTTCCTTTCAGTTGATAAGGTTTAAGGCAGCAGTTGACCTATTCAGTCAATATCCAATAATCCTGTGCCATCTGCCAATCGGATGACTGTTTATAAATAGACTACATCACTACACATCTACTAGAAATCCAAACTAAACTTTTCCTAGTCAGGGACACAACAGCTCTGACAATTCCCTGACTTCACCCTCAAACAGCCAACTGTGGTGTCTGACCTGGCAGGCACTCCCAGGACTCGAATCCTCGTTCCTGGGACTCCCAGGACTAATGTAGTGGTGGACTAATGTATTAGACACCCAAGTGCATAAACCGATTTCAAGACCTAATTATCAAACAACATGCAGCTGTAAGTGTAGTCCAGCTAAGGTAGAAACAGAATAACTCACTACTACATTCAGCATAGACTAAACTAACAATGTCATTGGTAATTACTACTGAAAAGTCTGGTTTCCTTCATTTCTAAAAAAAATAGACTACTAAACCTAGATGACTGTTAGTTCTCTTGTTTTCAAAAATTGTGTAAATTTGGTTTTGGTACAAACCCACAGAAAGACGTTCATTTACATTTCAGCCACAAACAAAACAGTGCACTGCTTAACATAACTGGATCTTGAATACACAAAAGAGTTAAGCACATACACATCAAGACAGAAGTACCCACCTCATACATTATGAAACATATTTCACTGCCTAAACAGACCCACAGGAGAGTAAGTGCATAAACAACTAGCGTTAAGGTCACAGGGGTATGTACATCGTCCAGTTTTATATTAATTATATTCCGGTTGATAAATCAAGTCTCCTACTCTTTATTTCTTTCAAAAAGTCGGTAATAAAGTTTCATTCTAAATAGCTGTGAAAGTTCTTAGATAATCACCTAATCACAAATTCTGAGGTATCTTTTGCATTCCTATCTCACAAAAAGCAGCCCAATAAGCAGCCCAATTGACCAGCATTTCACCCAGTCACTTATTAAATCATAATCAAACATTTTGGTACAGGGTCCAGTAGATGTAATGTTTACAAATGCAATGGGTTCACATGTTCATTGTTTCACTTTTGTTATGCTTATGTAACTGGCAAAAATGGAGTCCACAATCAGCACCAGTCATCCATAATTACAGTCGGGAGAGCCGGTAGCACAGGGTGCAAGACAGGAACAACCCTAGACAGGGCGCCAATCCCTTGCAGGGAACATACGCTCATACCCACACTCACACAGAAGGGGAACTTTTTAGAGACCTAACACACGTCTTGGACTGTTGGAGGAAACCGGAGTACCCGGTGAAAACCCACGCAGACAAAGCCAGGACATGCAAACTCCACACAGAAAGGACCCACTCCAGTTGGGGATTGAAACCAGGACCTTCTTGCTGTGAGGCAACACTGCTACCCACCAAGCCACCGTGCCGCCCCACAGTTGACCCATGCCATCCAAATTTCTAATAGAGTGTATGGGATATTTCAATCCTCTTACCGGCTAACTGAACCACTAACCCACTAAAACATATGACAATCGGGAAAAATAAATACACCCTCCACTTTTCATTTTATTCAATGCTCTAGAAAGATGAAACCCCACCAAATCTGCACACAGGATGAAATTAGAAAATCCCCTGCTCCACTACATAGTCCTGACTTGATTGAAAGTGGGTGGAGTTTTGAATACATGCAACAAAGCTCCAGTGGTCAGAAATTCTGTTATTCTGTTATTCGTTGCTCACATACTCACATCCTCCTTCACTCTAGTTTGGGTCTCCTTCTCCTATTAGCTTAAGGGCTTGACAGTTTACTTTCCAATTAAAGAATATACTGAAAGGTAACAGAACCTGCAAGTGATGGTGTGAATCTGGGCTCCACACCATCAGAGAAGCAGTACCTACAGTCAATAATATCTTTCTTTTTTTCCCCTTACCCAGAAAAGGCCACTCTCCAGGATTCACCACTTTTCTTTAGAGCTACTCTGGTCTGCTCTAAAACGTTGTCCAGCCCTTGCATATTTAAAAGCATTTACATCATATCTACTGGACTGCCATGCTGAGATGAAGAGAAAGTGGAAAATAAAGTTGGATGACAGTCATACTGGCATTTGCAGCACAGTACAGCACAGCATAGCAAGCGTGGTTCATTAATTATATAAACCTATTACAATGCATCATTAAATGTCAGGTGTGCTCAAATGTTTTCCACAGAATACAAGTCGAACATCATGAGAAAAATCCCCAAATAAATAATACACACATAATACACTGATGAGCAACATTTCAGCAGACCAAAAATCGTGCAAATTAATGTGGACTACGCAATGTGTTTGCTTACAAATATCACAGTTCTTGTTATTAGTCATTGGTGACCCACCTACTCCCAAAAGGGCACTGAAGGCCAAATCCCAGCCTACACACCCACCTTCAGACACTAGGGGAATCCAGTTTCCAGATCGCACAGCTCATTTCAGAAGACACTCCACTCAAGGCTAAGGCCTTTGCAAAGACTCTTCAGTCTTACAACATACTGGTTTCTATTTATAGAAACAGAGTAGATGCACACACTTAAAAATGTCCCTACTGTGTTCAAGCACCAATACTTAATTAGGACTACTCTTAAGATGCCTCTAAATTCACATTTTGAAACAGACGTGGGTGTGTGGATAGGTAATCTTCTTGGACAGCCTAAGATGCTATTTGTGGAAATTCTCATTTCAGTGTAAACAGCATTCAAAAGAAGGAACACTAGGATCATGCTTTCAATGTGATAAAGATGGAAATGGGAGTTGTAGGTGGCTTTAACAAAATCGAAACAGGTTACACCATATATGTAGTTTTCATTTGTGCATTTAACACTGCTACAAAAAATACTGAACAAATTAACTGGAATGGTTTGTGCTTTTACAAGAATTGTGTGTCACTGTGGTTACGCATCACCTTGTTTACAGACCTTACACAATAACTGATTTGGAACAGTAAACATGGTGATGCATTTCTCACATTTCATGGTTTCGTATTTTTCAAATGAGTTTGTTGTGCTAGCTGTATGAATTCGCACTGTGCTTAAAGAGGACATATTACATAAATTCACTTTTTCAGTGTTTGCGTATATATGATCAAGTATCTGGCTTTGTGTTAATGATTTCGCCCAAATGTAGGTTAATGTAAATGTTTTAAGCATGTGTAAGTTTGGCTATACTATGGTAGATACACAGTATATCTAAACTCCTTGGTTAACAATAAATTCAAAGTACGATGGATTGTTTGGAACATAACATAATCATAAGTCGGGGGGTCCATCGTAAGGGGTGGAGTGCTGGTACTCTTTAGAAAAAAGCCTCAAAAACCAGCAACGCACAAGAAGGTCACCAGTATTTGTCATTGATTTAAGAAAATAAGCATATAGTCACTTAGAATAAGTGGACCTGGCAACCAGCTGTTTCTGGGTCAGCTCTACGCTCTGTTGGTTATGTGTGCATGCATTTGCAGACTGAGAAAACTGGCTGGTAAGGATATGAGTAAGGACATACAAACACTAACTGACTTAATATCCAGCTCTCTCTTTCAAATTTCTTAATCTGATTTCTAGATCTTTCTAGAATCCCATGTGAGAAATTGGAGTATACGGTTTACATGACCACCTGAATAATCGGATAATACAGATCCAATGATGGGAATGTAATGTGCATGTAAACGCACTGACTGAGGGGGTCAGGTGAATAGTGTCTTATTAACATTTAAAGGAACAGGAACTAAAAACGAGTCAGTCTGAAAAGAACTCAACAGGGAGAGAAATGGGCTCTGGTGTAGGTTGTTATAGGCCTATATGTGCGTGTTTTCCTCTTCCCCTGTGTGTGTGCTGAAAAGCTACATACAACCGCAGTTTTACTGAACATATACAGTTAAATACCAAAGTAAATATAAAAAATATAAAGTAAAAAATACTTGGGATAAAATATCACAGATTAAGTTATTTAACTCCAATTCACCAATATTTTATACTTAGAGTTTCAAATTAGGGCTGACATACAGTGGGGCAGAAACGTATTTAGTCAGCCACTGATTGTGCAAGTTCTCCTACTTAGAAATATGAGAGAGGTTTTAATTTTTCCTCACAGGTACACACTTCAAATATGAGAGACAAAATGAGAACAACAATCCAGGAAAATCACATTGTAAGGACTATTTAAAGAGATTTAATATGTAAATCATGGTGGAAAATAAGTATTTGGTCACCCACAAAAAAGCAAGATTTCTGGCTCTCACAGACCTGTAACTTCTTCTTTAAGAAGCTCTTCTGTCCTCTACTCGTTACCTGTATTAATGGCACCCTGTTTGACCTCGTTATCTGTTATAAAAGACACACCTGTCCACAGCCTCAAACAGTCAGACTCCCAAACCTCAACCATGGCCAAGACCAAAGAGCTGTCGAAGGACACCAGGAAGAAATTGTATGGAGACCTGCAGCAGGCTGGGAAGAGTGAATCTACAATCGGCAAGCAGGTTGGTGAGAATAAATCAACTGTGGGAGCAATGTAAGAAAATGGAAGACATACAAGACCATTAATAATCTCTCCTCGATCTGGGGCCCCACGCAAGATCTTATATCATGGGGTTCAAATGAATCATGAGAAACGGTGAGCAAAAATCCAGAACTACACGGAGGACCTGATGAATGACCTGCAGAGAGCTGGGACTAAGGTTAACAAAGCCTACCATCAGTAACACACTACGGCGAGAGGGGACTCGGATCCTGCAGTGACCAGGATTGTCCCCCTGCTTAAGCCAGTTACATGTCCAGAGCCCGTCTGAAGTTTGCCAGAGAGCATGTGGATGCTCCAGATGCGGATGGGGAGAATATCAAAATGTGCCAGAATGAAAAAAACAGAACTTTTTTGAGAAAAAACTCACTTTCGTTTTTGGAGGAAGAAGAATGTGAGTTGCATCCCAAAAACACCATACCTACTGAAGCATGGGGGTGGAAAATCATGCTTTGGGGCGTTTTTTGCAAAGGGGACAGGACGACTGATCCGTGTTAAAGGAAGAAGGAAGGGGCCATGTATCGTGAGATTTTAAGCCAAAACCTCCTTCATCAGTGAGAGCATTGAAGATGAACGTGGCGTGGGTCTTCCAGCATGACAATGATCCCAAACACACCGCTCGGGCAACGAAGGAGTGGCTACGTAAAAAGCATTTCAAGGTCCTGGAGTGGCCTAGCCAGTCTCCAGACCTCAACCCCATAGAAGATTTGTGAAGGGAGTTGAGTGTTGCCCCAAAACATCACTGCTCTAGAGGAGATCTGCATGGAGGAACGGACCAAAATACCAGCTACAGTGTGTGCAAACCTGGTGAAGACTTACAGGAAATGTTTGACCTCTGTCATTGCCAACAAAGGTTATGTTACAAAGTATTGAGTTGAACTTTTGTTATTGACCAAATACTTATTTTCCACCATGATTTACAATTAAACTCTTTAAAAGTCCACCAATGTGATTTCCTGGATTTTTTTTCCTCATGTTGTCTCTCATAGTTGTGTGCCTATGATGAAAATTACCGACCTCTCTCATATTTCTAAGTAGGAGAACTTGCACAATCAGTGGCTGACCAAATACTTTTCTGCCCCACTGTATGAGCTTATCAAGGTTAAAAATGGCCCAGAAGGATTTTTTTTTTATTCCGTTCCTTAAAAGCAAGTCTCATTCAAGATTGTGGTCTATGTGATGGCTGTGTGATCTGATTACGATGAACTGGGGAAGTAACTGTGATGCAATTTTTAGAACAGGAAGAAATATATGAAAGAGATGATCTCTGTATGCTGCAACACTGCATCTTAAACAAAGCATTCCTTTTTTAAAGAAACCAGTAATTGAAAAGTGACTAGTTTATTCAAAACAAATGATCACCGACTGGATTGCCTGAAACATGTTATAACTGTGATTTCTTCAAGGAGTAACAGTTATAGCAAAGAACATGGAAAGGACTATGTTCATAAAACTTAGTGGCTGAGCTAGAACACTTGTTCGATGCCTGTAAGTCTTATCTCAAATCGATTAGGAAGGGTTGTTTTACATCATTTCCATATGAGACAAGGAAACTTGACTATGAGGAGTGAAAGGTCATACACACAGCTCCCCCATCCATCTCCATTACATTGCACTCTGTACCTGGAAATGAAAATACACTGTGGGTGTAACAGGTGCTCTTTTATCTTTGAGTTCTTCCCCTTAACATGCCAGCAAGGTCCACTTCCGTTAGATAAAAATTGTATGCTTTGCACATATTCTCTAAATGTCAATTACTCGCAGATGCTTCAAGAACTCAAGAGAGGAGTGTTAGTAATTTAGGGAGGCAATCAGGACTTCTAAATATTTACTTCAGCTACTGAGTATTAGTCATCAAGCTCTAAGGGAGCTTAAACACAGAAAAGTGCGTTCAGAACTATTCCTCTTGATTTACCATAAAACTAATGTTAGAGTAAAAAGCTAACATAAAATCTATTTTCCACGTTTACAATGCTAATTAAGGTTCAATATAACTCTCAATGCACACATACAGAGAGAGAGAGAGTTAAACACATGCCTGCTACACCGCCCATTACATTAGCTGCATATCGGCAGGCAAACACACTGTGGAAGTCTATGATGATTAAAGTACTGGAAACCTTCCTTTTGGGAACACCCACAACATTCCCACCAGCCTCCAAATTACACCCGGCGCATTCTAAAGGAGCACATGACCATATCACCACCACAGACACAACCCCCAGGATAGATTAAATACCTCATTTTGAGGCTTTTCTTTCATGAAGTTCAAACCTGCCAATGCAAAACAAACTCTTAAAAACAAAACAAAGTCACATTTGAGAAGAAAATGGTTTATGATGGGAACTAGATTTGCTGTTGAAAAGTTGCATAGTGTTATTACAATATTTCCATGGATCTATGAGAGAACCATTTATATGCACCCTAAACATCTTTTGTAAGCCTCCGTACACGTGCGTTAATTGTAATACATCCAATCTTGATTGTCTTTTAGCAACCAAGCTAAATTACATGAAACCTCACAGGTGTGATGACAGTATGTTGGGTCAGTCATGTACTATCTCCATTACCTTTCCCCATTTTTAGGAGGTAAAAAAACCTGTCATGTGAAACTTACTCAAAAATTACTATAAGCAGATAGTCCCCGTTTTTGCATTCGTCACATTTACGATATTTCAACTTTACCATACAAAAAAAGATTTCTTTTTCTCATTTTGTCTCTCATAGTTGAAGTGTACCTATGATGAAAATTACAGACCTCTCTCATCTTTCTAAGTAGGAGAACTTGCACAATCAGTGGCTGACTAAATACTTTTGACCCACTGTACATTATACAGTTACAAGATCAATTACATGATACATTCAATACTTCCTTATAAAATAAGCTTTACGTTAATGATTTTATCCAACTGTAGTTTAACATACATGTTTTAAGCACGTTTAAGTTAGGCTATGCTATGATATATATATATATATATATATATATATAGTTTATATTAAACTCTTTGGTTTACAAGACATTCAACTTGCGATGATTTGTCGGAACGCACCCCCATCGTAAATCGGGCACTACATGTACCTAATTCAACCAAAGCTGTGTCTTTGCACAATTCTCTGCAGCACTAGAGGCACAGAATGATTCTGAAAATGCACTCAAAACATAATCAGATTATAAGCAAATATTTGAATACGAGTTTAATCATTAAAATTAGACTATTAAATGCAGCCGGGGGCAGTACGGGGGAAGTTACTCCAAAAGTAATTACTAATTACTACTTTAAAAATATGGGTATTACATGATTCATTACGTCCTTGAAAAGGTAATCCGCTCACTCATTACTTTATATTTAAAGTTGCTCCCTAAAACCCATATTAATTTGTAAAAACTAGAAAGTACTATGATACTAGCCAATAGTCATTTCAGTGCTTTCTTCTAAAAAAAAAGAACATTCATGTACAAATTCAATTCATTGTTTGTATTAGTAATGTGCAGGTATACAGTAAGTTATCAAGCTGTTTGATATGCCCCTGTTGTTCAACGTGCACACATATCATGGTATTATGGTATGCCTGTGGTTTTCCTATAATTTCCCGAACTTGTAACAAATAGACCTAACAACTCTCAATGGGGCCAGCGTATTGTAACGCTCTAAAGGGGTGGGGCGGGCGTATCTGTTAATATTTACATTATGGCTATCTGAGTTTTCGCTAAAATTAGTTTAAGCACTGTGACAGGAGAATCGTGCTTAGAGTTACAGTAAATGCAAGCAGGACTTGGTGGTCCTTTGAAACACCCGTAGCTCCCCACACCAGCGATTTGTGGTTGGCCCTGATTTGCTGGATGAAGTTCAGTCAGACAAACTGCCCTGCGTCATTACAGTATCCAGTGCGATACAAACCAGGTGTTAACTGTCCTCAAATGCCGTATTTACCATTTACACTTGCTTCCGTAGCTGCCTGTGTTTCCTAGTGATGGGCCGAACCATATTTTTTTGTTTCCGATCCAATTCCACTACACTACACTAATTCCAATACAGATTCTAATAGTATGATTATTGTTGTTGTTGTACAGTTGTTGGTAATGCCATCTTGCTTTTCGATGTTTCCAGACTAGAAAATCTCCACACAAACGACATTTTAGTTAAACCAACAGCTACGTCCAATATCTGATGAGTGAATGATGTCAATATCCGATCTGACACTAATATAGGATCGGATCTGACCCATCTCTAATATTTACAGTGCAGTCCACAGTTTTTGTGCATGCTCACTTTTTAACATGCCCATCCTCACTCTGCATCCAATCCAGTCCTCCAGGGTCCTTCCCATGCTTGAGTCCCATGGGATGGAACTTGGAATCAATAAATTCTAGTCTGATACCAACTGGTGAGGAGAGCTACACAACCACAAATGGGCACCGCACCCTCAAGCCACCACAAGGCAAGTCTTGCTACACCACTTGAAACCAACAGACATACAATGCGATACAATAATTCCCAATGGTAAGACACCCCCCCCCCCCCACATATAGCAATTAAGCAATAACAGACGAGAGGAAGTGCTTTAACGTGAGATATTGGCATGAGAAGTGCCGAAGATCAATACACCTGTGCCAATATCTCACGTTAAAGAACTCCCTCTCGTCTGTCACTGAGATCATTATTATCGCCAGTTTTTTCATCCTGGGAGGAGATTCCTACTTCCTTCAAGTCTCCAGAGTTTCACAAGTCACTGGGGCTGGGGTCTGTAGGGACACTCTGACCAAGCCTGTCCCCCATGTGACAGGCAGAATGTACTGTTTATTCACATATAGCAATTAAGCAATAACAGACGAGAGGAAGTGCTTTTAACGTGAGATATTGGCGTGAGAAGTGCCGAAGATCAATACACCCCGTGCAATATCTCACGTTAAAGAACTCCCTCTCGTCTGTCACTGAGTTCATTATTATCGCCATTATCACCATTTATTGTTCGATTGTAAGATAAAGAGGGCAGAAACAATTTGTTTATCAACATTCTGCAAGGTAAAATAATTCCATTCTATCGTTACCCTGCTGCTGAGGAACAGAATTTCCCAATAACTGTTTGTCATGCAGAAAATGAACACAAATATATCGATTGATAAGTTTTCGTTTATTAAAAAGAAAGTTTATTCACATTCAGCAAATAAAATGGGTCAGGTTTATGAGGCAGGCTGTTACTGTGTGAGTGAGATCCCAAGGATATTACAAAAGTCTAGAATCCCGTTTGATTAGTGATTATAAGTTTGGAAGTTGAAGGTCTTAATGTTAATCTTATCAGTCAGAAATGTAACGGCAGCGCTGCAGAGCATCAGATAACATACCTGCCAGATGAATGAACATCAGCCGCGGCTGGTGTTTAATGAAAGACGCAGAGTTCACCACCAGCAAACGACGTCTTTGTGAGTGATGAAGCTGATTCAGTTCATTTCTGTTGATGGTAATAACCTGACTTCAGTGTTGTTGCTCTTCATTCGAGCTGTGAATCCACGTTTGATTTAAAGTAGTGACTTCATTTTGCTTTTCCAGTACTTCCAAATTTAAGGTGACATACCTGAGCCAAAAGCTTCATAGCTTCATATTCCAAATTTAAATTGTTTCCAAAACAAATAGATTTTACAAACTAATTATAACTTTCATTTCGGGCCGGGTTTTACTTGTGTCATTATAACTTGGCTGCTTGTGCTTACGTGTGCATGTGGCAGAGTAATACTAATACAGCGTCGGTCAGAGTGCCATTATCGGGCAATAATGTCACGGTTAGAACGTGTCTCAGCCTGCGAGGTTGGAACTAACTATGGTACAATAAAAAATATACCATTATACACATATAGCATTATTGTTGGTGAACCATATGTGATGATTATTATTATCCTTGTGATCATGTTAAGAGACAGGTTAAAAAAAATCCTAACCTAGTAAATCTATACTGAAATGCATTACTATTTTTAAACATGTCATGAGGCTTCTCAGGAAGAGGAACAGGCAGCAGAGGACAAGAGGGTAAAAGAAATGTGAGAGGAAGTAGAAGAAAAAAAAAACATTGCTGCTGCATTAAGTTTTTTGTGATTCCAGTGACATATATATATCATCAACATTTATATTTATGTCATTTAGCAGATGCCCTTATCCAGAGCGACTTACAACTGATACAATCTTACAATCCAAGCAATTATGGGTTAAGGATCTTGCTCAAGGGACCCAACAGTGGCAGCTTGTCAGAAACGGGATTTGAACCCTGGACCTTCTCGTCCATAATCCAGTACCTTAATCGCTAGGCTACCCACATTTCGGGTCAGTATTGGCCTTACAGCAACATGAAGCATACCAAGAATACATTTTTGGTTGTATCATGACATGAATTTTTCTTACAGAACCTGTTTTTTGCAAATGTTCACGTTAGTCAGCATGCTGTCATGCAAAGGCACATGTGCAGAATGTCTGCAAAGATTCTTTCGGTCAAAGGAGATTCAAAAGATTACATGCCAGTCATTCTTCCACTGAATGAATGATCCACCTTTTTCACTTGTACAGAACATTTATTCAGTCTGACCAGTCTGACTTTACAGTATTTACAGTAGCTTACAACTGATTTGAGCAATTAAAGGCTAAAGATCTTACTCAAGTGCCGGGTGGCAACCTAGTGGAGTGGGATTTTAATGCACAAATTTTGACTAGTAGTTCAGAACCTTAACCACTGAGCCAACACTGCCCTACATGTAGGCTATAGCTACTGAAATCAGCTGTATCATCCAAACAACACCGCAGTGTCATTACTCCCACTGCAGAATGCCTCAGGAAGATCCAGAGTGTGGTGACACACAATCTAACGCCAGTCAGCTGAAACCAGCTAGACGCAGAAACGCTACTCTGACAGTATTATTGGAGGCCAACATGATCAACACACACACACACACACACACACACACACATGCAGGAATGCTCTGTTCATGGCTGATTCCCAACCAACACAGTTATTTAATTTACCAGGAAAACGCTTCCAGATACAGGTTTGCTATGCCATAGTGTACCGTCGCCAAGTACAACACACAGCATACCTTGCAAAAGGGAAAATCTTAGTGAAAACTCCACGAGACAGCACTTTTTACACAAAAAGGGAAGAGAGTCCTTGCACCCACACACTGCAGCTGATCTCCACAAAATCTTTCCTGATTTCTTCAACTGCACACTGCCCTGATCATTAAAACGCAAAACTCTAACATAAGCTCAACAAGGAACCACCAAGCCCATACCTTACACAAACGAGCAGTAACGTGTTAAAAAGCTAATTCAAGACAACAGTTACTGTTTCCAAACTTGTCAAACAAGTTGGTATACATGTTTCACCAAAAGTGACAGCATTTAGCCTGATTCAATGTTTGCAAGCTAGACTATATAAGCGTTTAAAGGTTTGAAATCAATACAAAAAATGTCGATATTTTAAAAAAATTACTTTTTTTTCCAAGATAGCATTCAATTGCTCAAACATTATAGATGATACATTGGCAACATCAAAATGTTTTGTTTTTATCACAGTTGCACGGATTGATTGGCCACAACCGATGATCGGCCAATCAGTCTCATATAACCAATTCCGCTGCCGGTCACATTTACACTTGCACAGTGCATGCTGGCGGCAGCAGCAAAACCACACAGCCACACATATAAATCAAAGTGATTATACTAACTGTAATTCAGAATTCATGTGTGTATGGAGTAGGGCTGCAACTAATGACTATTTTGGTAGTCGACCAATCTGTAGATTATTTGTTGCCCACACAGAGTAACGTTTAGACATCACTAGGTGCTTTGGTTTAGATGGTCATGCATCTGCTGCTATAAAACAAGAGCTGTGCTTTGCAATGAATTTGTTTCGTTGTTTTATTTTCTTTTACTTGTGAAACATTCGGTCATGTGTGTTTGCCTCATCGTCACCATGCGTTCTCTGCTGCGCCTGTCGTTCAGCCTGACTCGGGTAGCAACAGCGCCACCATTCAATATGTTCTTCTTCATTAGTACAGAACGCATTAATAGACTGGAAGCAGACAATGGATGCAATACTGTCCCCAGCAGTTCCTGTAGTACATTAGTTACAAATGAACGCTACAAATTAAGAAATTCTAAGTCGACACATTTTTATAATCGATGTAGTCAGTTACGTCGACTAATCTTTGCAGCCTTAGTATGGAGCTATAAGCATGGCTCAGCTGCTCGTGTGTTTGTTTATGAGACAACTGCTGATGCGTGTTCATGGTGAGGAGGTGTTAGATTTCAATTGTGTTTCGAGTAAATATTCTCTTTACATAGCATGATACTAATGAACAAGTATGGATTTACTTCGGACTATGGCTGCGTGGTATGGCCAAAAATTTGTATCACGGTATTTTTGTTGTGGGGATAACGGGGTTTTCTATAGCTGTGTAGCTTACTCTAGCATCAGGAGTACCGTATTTTTCGGACCATAAGGCGCACTTAAAATCCTTTAATTTTCTCAAAAATCGACAGTGCGCCTTTAAATGCGGTGCGTCTAATGTATGAATTAATTCTGGTTGAGCCTTCTGACCTAGAACCGATTGTAGAGGTACACGGCGCTCATAAATCTGTCAAAATGTTTTAGCACGGCCTTGGTAAGTTACGAAGCTTACGGACACCGTAGTGCGCAGCATAGCGGGGTAATACGGTATGTGCTTCAGCATTAGGGTTCATTCATTTATTTTCGAAGCGGATTTCAAACAGAACGCTATCGGTCACGCAGTACAACATGGACATAGAGCAGCTGCGAGAGAATTTCAACATTAACGAATCAATGATACGGAAGTGGAGAAAGCAAGAAGACGCCATGCGCCAGGTAAAAACCAAACTGAGTTTCCGAGGGAACTTAAGAGTTTTGTTTTATTTCATGCGTCTTATAGCGCTTTATGTATGAAAATATACTCGTTAGCAGCTGATCGTTGATATCGCGCCTTATAATCCGGTGCGCTTTATGGTCCGGAAAATACGGTAAATAGAATATATATGGGGTGAAAAAGTATTTAGTCAGCCACTGATTGTGCAAGTTCTCTGACTTAGAAAGATGAGAGAGGTCTGTAATTTTCATCATACGTACACTTCATTTATGAGAGACAGAAAGAGAAAAAAAAACTCCAGGAAATCACATTGTATGATATTTAAAGAATTTACAGTAAACCATAGAAAATAAGTATTTGGTCACCCACAAACAAGCAAGATTTCTGGCTCTCACAGACCTGTAACTTCTTCTTTAAGAAGCTCTTCTGTCCTCCACTCGTTACCTGTATTAATGGCACCTGTTTGACCTCGTTATCTGTATAAAAGACACCTGTCCACAGCTTCAAACAGTCAGACTCCAAACTCATCCATGGCCAAGACCAAAGGAAGAAAGATGTAGACCTGCACCAGGCTGGGAAGAGTGAATCTACAATAGGCAAGCAGGTTTGCCCTACTGTGTGTATATATATATATATATATGTGTATATGTATGGAGAACAGGGTGAGGTGGAAACGTTTAACTCGCTGTGGTGACCCCTGATAAAGGGAGAAGCCGAAAGAAGAAGAAGAAGAATATATCTATATATATATATATATGTGTGTGTGTGTGTGTGTTTACTTCGCGCCACAGAATTACACAAAACAGAATGCATGAAACAGTTGCCGAATCTAAACAATTGGATTTGGCCAAAATCGAATGATCATAAAACGACAATGACCCAAGAAAGTTGCCATCGGTGCATCTCTAGTCTTTATTTAATGTAACTCTTCTATTAGCCAAACATTACATTCATCAGAGGCGCCTGCTTTTGCAGCAATGACAGTTTTACAGCTGCTGGAGATTCTGGCTGTCAGGCACTGAAACTATTTAGGGGAAATTTTAACATATGCCTATTGTAGTTCTTCCCAGAAGTTTGTAGGTCTTGTAAGGCACTGTCTTTAACTTACAGTATAATCCATCTCACAGGTGCTTCAATCTCAGTTCTTTTTTACTTTATTAAAAACATTTTTTGATCACATCCTTTTCTTTAAAACTCCCCATGTAAGACTGCCCTCCTAATTTGTCTGTTCTGCTGCAGATCACATTGGCATTTGGTATCTGCGGAACCATCCAAATTCAAACATGTAAGGTGTAATAGTTGTGCACCTCTGCCTTCCTTTAGCTCTAGTTGCTCTCTTCTTTATATACAGTAGTGGACACATTTGTATGAAATTGTCTTTCTTGGCATGTATGCACAGGATGGCCTTCATTTAACAACACAAAAACAGAATTAGCACTGCCGCCTCATAGCTCCAGAGAGTTGTGTGAATATTCTTCCTCATGTCTGTGTGGATTTCTGCCGGGTATTCCTGTTTGCTTTCACATTCCAAAGATAAGCACAGGTCAACAGTATAAAAAAAGGTTGGCACTATGCTTTCTCCACCAGATTTTGTGTAAGAAGTCAGAGCATGTCTGTACTGCTTCACTGTCTGCATACCCATTTATAATAGCTCATATGCAGGGCTGTATTCACACACACTTCAGTCCAGTCGGTGTTTACAGCTACAGTGACACCCTGTAAAACCAGACTCTAATGTCATGGACAATTTTAGCCACGTGGACTAAAACCTGTTCTGTGCCAGAGATACATGGCCTTGCTACAAAAGTGAAAGTGATCCACCTTTGGCCAGACACACTAGACTGATGATGCCCCATGACTCACTGAGGCGTGACTCTATTACTCTGTCTTTGCTCCAGTACCTCACACATCATCCCCTGTACACTGCCATGCCAGCTCCAGACCTGCAGGAATTTCCTCCTTACAAAGAGACTCCCTGGCACTCCTTTCCCTCATACGACTGACCCTGGTTAACCCAGACCCCAAGTGGACCCCCCTGGGTCATATTCTATCCATACCCACCCCTTGCTTAATCAGGACCATTACATCATGTTAAGTAATAATGAGTGCTCTGGGTGAGGTGATGTTTGGAGCAACAGCGCTTCACATAAGCTGCAAAACTAAATCCAACAATATGTCAAGCTCATACTACCAACATCTCAATTTATCAGTCCAGTCCAGTCAACAGACGTCAAAGGAATTCTTGCCTTAGAGAGAATCATAAAGTCATAACAATACAGCATTTTATAATTGTTGTTGTCATTATTACCATTAGTTGTAGCAGTAGTATTACCTGATTATTTCTTGCATCAGTAAGGAAGAAAGTACCTAACACAGCAAAGCTTTCTTTCCACTATTAGTGCATATCAAAATATTGAATTGGGTCAAACACCTATTTAAATGCATTAATTGCGGATAATCTAATTTTTGCTTGCTCAACTTTGACTCTAAAGAAGTATAAACCTCTACAAAGCCATATGAGTGGACAATTTATATTTCAACAGGATGCATGTATTACTTTGTAATAATTCAGGAAACACAACAGAAGTTACCAGAAAGATACCTTTTTTAATGCAAGGTATTCATTTCCTTAAATTTTTTTTATTAAAAACGGCATGTGCAAGCTGTTAACCCCTGTGCCAAACATGTTGTCAAACTGTGCAGTTACACTGGACTGGACTGTGTTTAAACAATGAAAATCTATTTAAGGAACCGAACTGTTTACAATTCTGTTCCGTTTATGCTTATGACACTATATATGGCTTTTCGAATGTAAATAATAGTGATTATGCTCAGCATTTTGGACACAGCCTATAAGTATGGGTGCCTCACATAAATAAGTATCTAAAATATGATTAACCACAAATCAGGAAAAAGTTGGGACAGTATGTAAAATGCAAATAAAAAAAACTCAATGTGTCTTACATTCAGTTTGAGTTTTATTTCATTGCAGACTGGATGAACCCAAGATAGTTCATGTTTGGTCTGGTCAACTACATTTCATTGTTCATTAACATCCATTTCTGCACTTCAGGCCTACAACACACTCCAAAAAAAGATGGGACGGGGGCAGTTCAGGGCTATTAATGAAGCAAAGAAAAACTAAAATTAAATAATGATGTGATTTCAAACAGGTAATATTAAAAGTTGATTGTTATCATGATTTGGTACAAAAGCAGTATCCATGAAAGGCTGAATCTTTAAGAAGTTAATGTCAGAGGACCACCAGTGTGTCAACAAATGCATGAGAAAATGATCAAATTCTTTAAAAAAAAGATTGGAAGGGATTTGCATATTACTCCCTCTATAGGGCATAATATAATTAAACAATTGAAGGAATCACGAGGAATTTCAGTGGGTAAAGAGCAAGCGAGCAAGCCTAAACTGACGACTCATGATTTCTGATACCTCAGGTAGCACAGAATGAAGAAAGCTAAGGAAAAACAGGATCCTTTGCTTTGCTTCTACAATACATTCACCTGTATAAATCAGTTAAATACACTGTGATATCAAATAAAAAAATACCTCTACAAACTGTAACTTCTTATCTTTATTTTGGAATACACAACCATGTTTCCTCAAGCTTTTATTGTATGAAATATGAGTATTGATGCACATCTATGAGCAGTAAAAAGCAGTAACAATGAAGAAGATTTTCAATGAGATGGGGTGTACAAAGAAAACTGAATGTGCAAGTGTGAAAAAGTGTTTGCCCCCTTCCTGATTTCCTATTTTTTTGCATGTTTGTCATGAACATCAAACCAATTTAAATATTAGTCAAAGACAACACAAGTAAACACAAAATGCAGGTTTTAAATGAGGGTGTTTATTATTAAAGGGGAAAAAATCCAAACCTACATGGCCCTGTGTGAAAAAGCGATGTTCTCAATCAGGACAACACTTAAAAAAGATCTGCCTGACAAAGTGAAGTACACCAAAAGATCCTTAAAAGCTACACATTATGCAGAGATCCAAAGAAATACAGGAACAATTGAGAAGGAAAGTAATTGATATCTATCAGTCTGGAAAGGGTTATAAAGCCATTTCTAAAGCTTTGGGACTCCAGCGAACCACAGTGAGAGCCATTATCCACAAATGGACATGGAACAGTGATGAACCTTCCCAGAGGTGGCCGGCCGAACCAAAATTGCCCCAAGAGCGCAGCAACGACTCATCCAAGAGGTTACAAAAGACCCCACAACAACATCCAAAGAACTGCAGGCCTCACTTGCCTCACTTAAGGTCAGTGTTCATGCCTCCACCATAAGAAAGAGGACTGGGCACAAAATGGCCTGCATGGCAGAGTTCCAAGATGAAAACCACTGCTGAGCAAAAAGCACATTAAAAGCTCATCTCAGTTTTTCCAGAACACATCTTGATGATCTCCAAAACTTTTGGGGAAAACATTCTGTGGACTGAAGAGACAAAAGTTGAACTCTTTGGAAGGTGTGTCCCCCATTACATCTGGCATAAAAGTAACACAGCATTTCAGAAAAAGAACATTATACCAACAGTAAAATTTGGTGGTGGTAGTGTGATGGTCTGGGGCTGTTTTGCTGCTTCAGGACCTGGAAGACTTGCTGCGATAAATGGAACTATGAATTCTGCTGTCTATCAAAAAATCCTGAAGGAGAATGTCCGGCCATCTGTTCGTGACCTCAAGCTGAAACGATCTTGGGTTCTGCAGCAGAACAATGATCCAAAACACACCAGCAAGTCCACCTCTGAATGGCTGGAGAAAAATAAAATGAAGACTTTGGAGTGGCTTAGTCAAAGTCCTGACCTGAATCCTATTGAGATGCTGTGGCATGACCTTAAAAGGCCGTTCATGCATGAAAACCCTCCAATGTCGCTGAATTACAACAATTCTGCAAAGATGAGTGGCCAAAAGTCCTCCACAGTGCTGTAAAAGACTCATTACAAATTATCGCAAACGCTCGGTTGCAGTTGTTGCTGCTAAGGGTGGCCCAACCAGTTATTAGGTTTAGGGGCAATCACTTTTTCACACAGGGCCATGTAGGTTTGGATTTTTTTCCCCCTTAATAATAAACACCTTCATTTAAAAACTGCATTTTGTGTTTACTTGTGTTGTCTTTGACTAATATTTAAATTGGTTTGATGTTGCGAAACACTTAAGTGTGACAAACATGCAAAAAAATAGGAAATCAGGAAGGGGGCAAACACTTTTTCACTCCACTGTACATTACACTAACAGGTAAGCACATTCAGTCACTCGTCCTATAGGGTATGTAACTAATTTTACATCCCTACCTTAAATTAAGTGGTTGACCCAAGATTTCTTATTTTTCATATTTTAAACCTGGCTTCCTGGTCAGGGTCACAGGGCTCTGGTGGCCATCCACCAGAACGGCAATTCATCACAGGGCTGTGTAAGGCTCGCTGTTACAGACCCAGGGGACATTCTCCCACTGGCCTTTACTCCCTCTGACATGTCAACTTGTGTCCACAAGTGATGCCTAACTGTATTAGCGTATGAGACCACTGATATTGGCCAGAAGTTGAATTAGTGGATGTGGTTGTGGTTGCAGATCTGATGGCCATGTAATCCTATGGCTGGTCCAATGAACACAATAATATTGGGCCAAGATTTGCACCAAAAGGTGTTCTACGGCAATTGCCAACACTGATATAAGTTCATGTTTAAATTACCATTTCACATGCAGTATACATGATTTTATTACTACATGTATTAATTCTTATTTCACTGGTTGAAACTGAGCTAATGAGGGTTTGAACTGTAAGTAAGATTTTTCCCCAGCATTTGTGAATGTCTGTTGTTGTGTCATCACAATGATGAGTACTTGAATGTGGAATCAGTAAATACTGTGCATACCGCAGTGACCTTGTATTAAATTATTAGGTATGTAGACTGAATCACTTCCCCTATGGCCTGTATGTACCTGCATTATAATTTATTTAGCCCTGCAATCTAATGCATGCACTGGCCCAACACGATTGTGGATTTAATTGTGGATGGAGGTCTGATGCTCATGTAATTCAATAGCTGGTACCACAAACACAATTACATTGTACCAACACTGGCACCGAAAATTATACGAGGGGAACTGGTGACATTAGTCCAACATTCTAATTTTCTAAATAGTATTCAGGTTACTGAGTTGGCCTTCCCCTGCTGTAAAATCTGCTGTCAAAATGACCAAAATTTGATGCATAGTGCAATGGGACAGACATGAAATGGACTAGACTACAGTAGTACCTCGGTTCTCGACCACCTCGGAACTCATCAAATTCCGTTCTCTACGCATTTGAGAAGAAAAAACTTGTCTCGGTTCACTTGTTTGCTCGGTACTCGGGACACTTGCCTAAGCTTGTATAAGTCAAGCCACGCAACACATTTAAGCCAACACTTGATTCACAATTCATGAACCATAAGTCACAATTCACAATTCAGTACACAGTGACTCAGATTCACAATAGCTCTTACTCATTGAAAATATCTTGAAAATCTTCTGCTGTTTTTCTTTATTTCTACATCTACAATACTGTATTCTTAGTGCAAATAAGCCTCCATGGACCCTAAAAAGGTTACTATTGACAGCCCACCGAAAGGGAAATTGGCCCTGAATCCTCCATAACACAGGCTGCAGTTAGCATTAGCAGCTATGCTAGCGCCACACAGTTCACCGAACAAGTGTTTTGCTTTCACTTTTCACTTTCAATTCATTACTCACTAAAATACATGAGATCTTTCAACACTTTGTTATAAAACAATCTTTGTGTTAATGATTTTGGCCAACTCTAGGTTCATATAAATATTTTAAACATTAACTTGCTTATCATTAATTATCATTTACATTTACATTTACAGCATTTAGCAGACGCCCTTATCCAGAGCGACTTACAATTGATACAGTCTTACAATCCAAGCAATTGTGGGTTAAGGGCCTTGCTTAAGGACCCAACAGTGGCAGCTTGGCAGAGGTGGGATTTGAACCCTGGACCTTTTGGTCCATAGTCCAGTACCTTAATCGCTAGGCAACCACAGTCCACTACCATAGGCTCTGCTATATAAAGTATAGACCGCTCTACCAAACACACACTAAACTCCTCAGTTGATGACACATTTAACTCATAATGGATTTGTTGGAACACATTCATAAATCAGGCAGCATCTGTACAATATAACTCCATTAATGCATATAATGCCTTATGCAGTGTGGATTTTCTGGGGGTCCGGAACAGATTCATTCAATTTAGATTACCGTATTTTTTCGGTATTATAAAGCGCACCGGGTTATAAGGCACGATATCAATGATCGACCTTCTAACGGGTCTATGTTCATACATAAAGCGCACCGGGTTATAAGGCGCATGAAATGTAAACAAAAACTCTAAGTTCCCTCAGAAGCTCAGTTTGATCTTCTTTTCCTGGCGCAGGGCGTCTTCTTGCTTCCCTCAACTTCCGTATCATTGATTCGTTAATGTTGAATTCTCTCGCAGCTGCTCTATGTCCATGTTGTGTAAATACTGCGTGACTGATAGCGTTGAGTTTGAAATCCGCTTCGAAAATAAATGAATGAATGCACGTACCCTAATGCTGAAGCACATACCGTATTACTCCGCCATGCTCCTGACTACGGTAGCCGTAAGCTTCGTAACTTACCAAGGCCGTTCTTAAACATTTTGACAGATTTATGAGCGCCGTGTACCATATACAATCAGTTCTAGGTCAGAAAGCACAACCAGAATTAATTCATACATTAGGTGCACCGCATTTTAAGGCGCACTGTCGATTTTTGAGAAAATTAATGGATTTTAAGTGTGCCTTAAGGTCCGAAAAATACGATATTCATTATGGGAAGAATTTGCTTGGTAATCGTCTTTTTCCTGACAAGCCTTCTGTGATTAATGACAAAAACCAAGGTATGCTAGTACACTGTATATAAAACTACACATATAAGAGATCAAATACAGTTTTTGCCCAGCAATTAAGTAAACTGGATCAGCTTCTCCATCACTGCACTGTTAAGTAGTTACAAAAATTATATAACTATGTACCTTCTGTAACTAATGTATGATGTCAACCTCTGCTTTATCATCCACGCCGCCCAAGGAGGTTGGGTCCCTGTTTGAGTCTTGGTCCTCCCAAGGTTTCTTCCTCATAACACTTAGGGAGTTTTTCCTTGCCACTGTCGCCCTAGGCTTGCTCAATTTGGGATTGGACGTAGATATTAGGAGATAATCTAAACTTGTAAAGTTGCTTTGAGACAATGCTCCATTGTAAAAAGCGCTATATAAATCAATCTGGCTTGACTTGACTTGACATATACAATTTGTAATCAAATGGTTGGCCCAACATAAGCCCAACAGACAAAAATATGTTGAATCAAAGATGATGGCACTGACAAAGCAGATTTAATGGTGGCTGGCAATCTCATAGCCATGTAACGCAATTACTGGCCCAAATGACACAATTTATTCGGCCCAACTGTCAGTTACTGTGACAGTGGTTTCCCACTGATTACCAGGCACTGTTATTACCCCATTATTACCTCATTTTGTACACAGTGCCATGGGATTGATTTATTGAAAACCATTCATTCAGATCCCTTCAGATTACTTCGAATAATTGCATTAGATTCCAAAGTGCTGATGTTAGCCAGACGTTGGCAAAGTGGATTTAATATTGGCTGGAGGTCTCCTGGCCATCCGTGGTTGGCCGGTACGACCAAATTTAGGTGAGCCAACACTGGTCCAACGTCAGTTTGCTACCTGTGACGGTATGAGACCTGTTCCCAACGTTTGAGACGGTTGGTTCAGCTACTGTGTCGTCACAATGACATGTAGTCACGAAAAGCGTGTGAAATGACTAATAAAATACTAGGACACAACTTGGTCTAGTCTGGAACCTACTCCAGAAAGGAGTAGGCTCCACAGACCGGCGGCTCGCTCAAGTATAATCGCTATAGCAACTATACTGTCACGTTTACTAACGTACATAGTAATGTAACGTCTGACAGGGAGCAGGCCTGTGTCACCTCGCAAAAGAAGCCCTTATCGGTCAAATGACGAATAAATGAGCATAACAAAACGTTTTAAAAATGACCAACCCTTGGCTGCTGTAGTCTGTTAGATCGGGACACATCGCCCCTATAGTGAAGCACTCAAATCAGTGCAGGCAGTGCGATGCGCGGTGTCGTGCCTCCGCGGTTATATGAAATTGTGGGGGAAAAAAGGAAAGACTCACCGTAACTCCCGAGCCCTCTCGTCAAGCGGCGGAAAATATCTCTGCTGAAATCTTGAGCTCCAGACAGGGCAAGGCGCGCTGTCACTTCATCCTTCCAAAAGCAAAACGAAAAACGAAGTGCGCGATAGAAAAACGAAAGGCCAACTCTGTCCTTCCGTTTTAGAGTGTACGCTGCTCAGTAAACATTCCCACGTTAAGGCGTTTTTAGTGTTAATAATGAATCCAGTTTTCCACGCTCCGTGCGCTACGGGAACAGGGCCGGCGAACAGCTCGCTAAGTTTCTCTGGTCGCTGCCGGTAATTCCGTCTCGACATCTGAGCCCCGCCCTCACAACCCCCCTCCCATTACCGTCGCGTCGGCGAGGTTGCTGACGAGTGAACGAGCCAATCAGCGGACAGGTGGGCGGTGCTTCCGTGTGAGTGACAGTGTGCAGCACGCGGGCGTGACTAAGCAGGACCTTTCGGTTTGAGTAGATAAAGAGACAGGGCGAGTTTCGCCAAAGTCAAGTTTCAGTGATTATCCTTGACATTTTATTTCCCTTTATAGTACTTGTTTGTGCTCTACACATGGCGTGTCATAAGCCACCCCGAGCCATGTATTAACAGTTTGCAAAACAAGCTATGAACTAGCTTGACTCCAATAGAGGCCCAGCTTTCCTTAAATTTAATTACAAGGCAGTAATTAATTATTTACCAAACTGTCTATTTTACCAGAATTCAATCATTTAGTGATTCAAATGATGGAATATCTTACTAGTAAAACTTTGAATTGCTTGACAGTTTTAATGTGAACTTTCACAGTTTGACCATGAAGTTCACAGTTCTACTATGAATATTTGATGGTAATTTGGCCACTTTGTGGTTCTACTGTGAAATTTCACAGTATAACTGTAAACTTGGTGGACTGTGAACTGACCATGCATTATTTCACAGTTGTACTATGAATCTTGGTGGTAATTTGGCCACTTCATGGTTCTACTGTCAAATTTCACAGTACATCTTTTCCTGGGTGTCTGGAGGTCTATGGTGTGTTCCAGTAGTCACTGTTTTGTGTGAGATGAATGATTACTCCTCATTGGACAAAAAGCATTATGAGAAACGCCCAAACGCTCTGGAATGTCCTGTGTGCAGATGTGTTTTGCACAGAAAAAAAAAAAACGTTTATTGGACAGTGCACTTTTTTGTCACACCCTGATTCATGGCTGCTCTTGTTTGATGATTTGTCTACCTCTCAAAGTGACCCAGAGAGTAACTGACCTCATTTTAATTAATCAGCACCAGCAAGTCTTTACAAAATTTACACTTTACAAAGATAAAATAACAAGATGCTCAATATTTAGTATGAGGCAATGTAACTAAATGCAGCTCTGTGAGAGTGATATAAGAATCTCTATGCTATGCTTTAATTAGTGAGTAAAACCAAGCGTACTTTTGTGTACTTCCCCTACTTTAAAAACCCATCAGCCACCACTGGCCCACAATTATTCTCAATACACATACTCAGTCAACAAACTTGAGGTTTGTGCTTCCTCTGCAACAAACATAACTTGTGGTCTGGATGCATACTGTTTAATTTAGCAGCAGTTGCATTCATACCATTTACACTCCGATCCAGAGCAACTTACAATTGTGCTACAATGGAAACTTGGCGAAGTTTTGAAGTCATGTCACTACAATCCAATTTTCTTTCGACATAATTTTCCCATGAGTGAAATTATTTATTTCTCACTAACATGCATCATAATCTGCAGAAACAGAAAAATGTACATTGGCCCTATGATAGTGGACCGTTAGTACACCCTGTGTATTTAATTGACAAATTACTGATACCAGATAATTCTGCCTTTGAACAAAGTCTTTCGTCTAGTGCTAAACAAGATGGCAAGGTCGAACAGAGATACACTGAGGGTCACACTTTTTGGAAATATTAAATCAAATGTACAGTAGTAAGATGGTACAGTAGCCAGTGGTTAATGCCATACTGAATGCTTCCTAATTCACTATGTCCTATGTTGGGGACTCAGAAGCATACAGTGGTTCTCAACCCTGGCCGTCTCCCTGGATATAGGCATTTCTAGAATACAAAAAACCCTCACCTTCAGGACCTGGATAGTGTCTGGTCCCCATACTAGATGCCCATTGCTATTCTGGGAGATTTCATCCATGCAGTGAATATTCTTTGTTATAACATAATGACATTTTTTTTTCAGACAAACAGAAGCTTTAGCTTGATATGTCTTCCACATTGCATGTTTGGTTTCAGACAAACAGATGCTGTATAGCAAAAAGTCCTAAAATCAGGGTTACTTCTGGAGATCTATAACATTTTGTGTGGTTTGTGATTTTTTGTTGTCCTTTTGTTTTGTCGTTTTCCTAATGCAGTACCATATGTGGGACTGAAAGGCATGTGCATTCAATATTGGTTTTTGGCCTAGCACTTTACACACAGAGCTTTCTCCAGATTCCCTGAATCTTTTCAAAATATTACTGAGTGTAGATGGTGAAATCCTTTCATTCTGTGCAACTGTGCAGTGAAAAAAACATTATTTATAAATTGTGGAACTATTTTTTCACATAGTTGTTTGGAAAGTGACTACTACTCATCCCTGCTTAAAAGTAACTTCTTACTGTAGTTAGATATTTATTTTGTCTGTCCCTCCCCAACCATCCCAGAAATTTGTATTAACCTTTCTATAAGGTGATTCGGGGTTAATGCTTTTATTAGCACGTGTCCTCTGACCTCCTCCATAAATGCAATGACATAGGTGAGAATTTTAGAATGTTCTGTCATTTTATCAATTGTTTTTGTTGAAGAATCTCAAACATGATATTGTTTCAAATACGTGTGTCCAAAAAAGTAATGATAATAGCTGTCTTGTGTATTGTTTAAGGCTTAAGGTGCACCTTTGCTCGTCTGAGAGATGGATCTGTTCCTATTACGTCTACAGGGATACTGAAAAGAGAGGCAGAAAAGTTATTACTTTAGCACACAAGGCATTACGTAAGTGAAAAGATGTCATGATGCCAAGCATGGAATTTAGTTTCCACATAGTTGCAATTCCTGACATTTTTGCTTCAAGGGTGTTTCCAGAGAGCTTACTGAGGCTTTACGTCCATCTAACCTCATGGCCAACTCAAAATCCATGGCCTTTTTTTGCTGGGCATTGAGCTAAGAAGGTTTCTAAGAAATGGGAATGGTATCATTTACAATGTAGGTGTTAGATGGGAGTTGTTGCCAAACCAAAATCTTACTTTTGAAATGTACTCCATTACAATTGTAAATCCACTGTAATCCAATTGTAAATACACTCACTGGCCACTTTATTAGATACACCTGTTCATTTGCCTGTTATTGCAAATATCAATGCATTTAGGCAGGTAGACTTTGTCAAGACAACCTGCTGAAGTTCACACCGAGCATCAAACTGGGGAAGAAAGGTGATTTAAGCGACTTTGAACGTGCCATGGTTGTTGGTGCTAGTTGGGCTGTTCTGAGTGTTTCAGAAACTCCTGATCTACTGGGATTTTCACTAGGATTTACAAAGGATAGTCCAAAAAAATATCCAGTGGGTGGCAGTTCTCTGGGCAAAAACACTTTGTTGATGCCAGTGGTCAGAAGAGAATGGACAGATGGACTGCTGCAACAGAAGGCCACACCGGGTGCCACTCCTGTCTACTAAGAACAGGTAGCTGAGGCTACAATTTGCAGGGCTCACCAAAATTTTGCAATAGAAGATTGGAAAAACGTTGCTTGGTCTGGTGAATCTCGATTTCTGCTCTGACACTCAGATAGTAGGGTCAGAATTTGGCATAAGCAACACGGATTCATTCTGCCTTATATCAACGGTTCAGGCTGGTGGTGGTTGTGTAATGGTGTGGGGGATATTTTCTTGGCACACTTTGGGCCCTTTAATACCAACAGAACATCCTTTAAATGCCTCAGCCTGTCTGAGTATTGTTGCTGACCATGTCCATCCATCTATGACCACAGTGTTTTTTATGTGTCATGTCTCAAAGCTCAAATAATCTCAAACTGGTTTGTTGAACATGACAGTGAGTTCAGTGTACTAAAATGGCCTCCACAGTCAGCAGATCTCAAGCCAATAGAGCACCTTTAGGATGTGGTGGAAAAGGAGATTCACATCATGGATGTACAGCCAAAATATCTGCAACAACCCTGTAATGCTATCATGTCAATGTGGAATAAGACCTCTGGGGAATATTTCCAGCACCTTGTTGAATTTATGCCACAAAAATTAAGGCAGTTCTGAAAGCAAATGTGGTCCAACCCGGTACTAGCAAGGTGTACCTAATAGCGTGAGTATACATTTCATGATGCTTGAAAACAGTAATGTGAAGATATTTTTTTCTGGACTCCATATGTGAGTTACATGTGAGTACTTCATAAAAATAAAAAAAACAGCAGTTTTATTCATCTTTAGGTTTGTATGTGGTTCACGTCAGCCTGCAATCTCAGACAATCTTAACCTCAACAATTAAACAAAACCAATAACATAGGCTGTAACAGCTTGCACTAGGAGCTTAGAGGTTCTAGATTATTATAATATGGGCCACAAGTCATGAATGAATTCTAAAGTGTTCCCAAAGGACAAAACGTTTTCTGCTAAGACTTCCGTGGCAAACATGGGAGAGCACTCAAATTCCTCTGAAACCTCATCAGTCAGGCAGAGAGAGATAAAAGACATTGAAAACCAGGCTGCATTTAGCAGAAGAACAGAGACCACTGGTCAATAAATCCTCTGGTGTGCAGAAATATGTTCATGATAAGCTTACTTCTAAACTAAGCTCAGTGTGGATAGTGGAAGGTCTTGACATCTTCAAATGTTCAAACATTCTTGGAGAATTGAAATGTCATCAGATATTGGAAAGCAGGGCTGCGATTTCAATCGGAGTATTAAAGACATAGTTTGCCATATTAAACATACAATTGTCCTGAAATCAAATCACTGATAGCAAAGTTTTATCGCTCTGATACATTAACAGATAAACCACTGAAAGCGGTGGTGTTTGGTCGTTTTTAAAATAGGGGAAGTATAAATGTTAGTTCGTGTATATGCTCAACCCCTGTGTCGTTTGAATAGGAACACAGGCATGTATGTGACTCATCAAATACAGTGGTGCTTGAAAGTTTGTGAACCCTTTAGAATTTTCTATATTTCTGCTTAAATATGACCTAAAACATTATCAGATATTCACACCTAAGTCCTAAAAGTAGATAAACAGAACCCAGTTAAACAAATGAGGCAAACATACTATACTTGGTCATTTATTTATTGAGGAAAATAATCCAATGTTACATATTAGTGAGTGGCAAAGTATGTGAACCTCTAGGATTAGCAGTTCATTTGAAGGTGAAATTAGAATCAGGTGTTTTCAATCAATTGGATGACAATCAGGTGTGAGTGGTCACCCTGTTTTATTTAAAGAACAGGGATCTACCAAAGTCTGCTCTTCACAACACATGTTTGTGGAAGTGTATCATGGCACAAACAAAGGAGATTTCTGAGGACCTCAGAAAAAGAGTTGTTGATGCTCATCAGGCTGCAAAAAAGGTTACAAAACCATCTCAAAGAGTTTGGACTCCACCAATCCACAGTCAAACAGATTGTGTACAAATGGAAGAAATTCAAGACCATTTTTACCCTCCCCAGGAGTGGTCGACCAACAAAGACCACTCCAAGAGCAAGGTGTGAAATAGTTGGCGAAGTCACAAAGGACCCCAAGGGTAACTTCTAAGCAACTGAAGGCCTCTCTCACATTGGCTAATGTTCATGTTCATGAGTCCACCATCAGAATAACACTGAACAGCATGGTGTTCATGTCAAGGTTTGCAAGGCGAAAGCTCCTGCTCTCCCAAAAGAACATTGATGCTCGTCTGCAGTTGCTAAAGATCACGTGGACAAGCCAGAAGGCTATTGGAAGAATGTTTTGTGGCCAGATGAGACCTAATTAGAATTTTTTGGTTTAAAAGAAAAGCGTTATGTTTGGAGAAAGGAAAACACTGGATTCCAGCATAAGAACCTTATCCCATCTGTGAAACATGGTGGTGGTAGTATCATGGTTTGGGCTTGTTTTGCAGCATCTGGGCCAGGACGGCTTGTTGATGGAACAATGAATTCTGAATTATATCAGAGAATTCTAAAGGAAAATGTCAGAACATCTGTCCATGAACTGAATCTCAAGAGAAGGTGGGTCATGCAGCAAGACAACGACCCTAAGCTCACAAGTCGTTCTACCAAAGAATGGTTAAAGAAGAATAAAGTTAATGTTTTGGAATGGCCAAGTCAAAGTCCTGACCTTAATCCAATCGAAATGTTGTGGAAGGACCTGAAGTGAGCAGTTAATGTGAGGAAACCCACCAACATCCCAGAGTTCAAGCTGTTCTGTACGGAGGAAGGACGGAGCGAGAACAGGTAGGTGAGCGATAACAGAAAGCTAGACTAGGTATAGAGACGCAAGAGAGAAGAATGATAGAATGGAGACTAGGTATGATTCGACTCGGATAGGAAGACACGGTAGAAAGGTGATAGCGATGGAGCTAGAGAAACGCGGTAGAAGCCACGAGACTCAGCGGTGAGAGTGTGAGGGAAGACGGTTTATATAGTGAGGCTGGAATGTGCTGGAAGACAAGGGGCAGGTGCATGTGATGAACGGAGGAGGAGAGAGAAGGTGGTAGAATGTAGTGGAAAGTGATGGAATGTGATAGAAGAGAGGCGTGGTGAGCAGGAGCACGAGTGAAGTGTGACAGAGGCCCCCCCCCAGCTAGGACTCCAATGGTGGCCCCACGGGGGTTCTGGGCGGTCCGGTGGTTTCCTCTCTGGGCGACGGCTTGGAGGATTGCAGGGACCAGGTTTGAGGATGGATGACTTCGGCATGGAGCCCGAAACAGTCCTCGACACAGGCACCGGGACTGACAAACTTGACACAGGCACGGAGACTGGCGAGTTCTGGAAGGATGACCTTGACTCAGGCACTGGGACTGACGAACTCGGAGCAGGCATGAGGGCTGACGATCTCTGGGAGGCCTCGGGAACTGACGACCTCTGGAAGGATGACCCTGACGCAGGCACCGGGACTGACGAAAATCAGAGCAGGCACTCATGGCTGACGACCTCTGGGAGGCCTCGGCGACTGACGACCTTGGAGCAGGCATGGGGACTGAAGACCTCTGGAAGGCCTCGGGGACTGATGATCTTGGAGCAGGCACGGGGACTGATGACCTTGGCGTGGGAACCGGGAGTGATGACCTCAGTGTAAGCATTGGACCTGGCGACCGTGGTGCAGATACTGGAACTGACGACCTCGGCGCTGGAATCGGAGTTGATAACCTTGGCACAGGTACTGGGGCGAGCGACCTCGATGTAGGCACTGGGGCGGATGACCTCAGCGTAGGCACTGGGGCGGATGACCTCAGCGTAGGCACTGGGGCGGACGACCTCGGCGTAGGCACTGGGGCGGACGACCTCGGCGTAGGCACTGGGGCGGACGACCTCGGCATGGGAACCGGAGCTGACAGTCTCTGGAAGGCCTCAGACTTGGATGATCCTGGGAAGGTCTCGGACGATTTTGGAGTGGTCTCAGATTTGTCTGACTCGGGGACAAATACTGACTTAGATGGACTCAGAGTCAAGGTTAGAGACACTCAGGACAGATTCGAACGAACATAGAATGGACTCAGACGACTTGAACGGACTTCGAGCTGACTCGGACAGATGAAGGACAGACTTAGATTCAGACATACTCTGGACAGACTCAGACGAACACAGGATAGACTAGGATATACACGGAACAGACTCGGACAGAATGGGGACATGGATAGTTAGGAGTTGGATATAGACAGGTTAGAGACCAACACAGACTTAGACAGACTAGGAATGGACTCGGACTTAGATGATTTTGGACCGACTCGGAGTTACACGGATGCGGAAAGAACACGGACAGACTCGACATTGATTCGGACTGAATAAGGACAGACTCGGATGTAGATAGATCAGACTGGTTTGAAAAGGACCCAAACTCGGACAGAGTTTGGAAAGAACCAAACATAGGCAACCTGTGGGAGGTCTCAAGGATAGAGGACCTTTGGAAGGTCTCTGACAAAGGTGAACTTGACACGAATTCAGATTTAGACGACCTTTGGAAGGTCACAGACGAACTCTTGGTAACCTCTGGCTGAGACGGAGTGAGAGCTGACTCGGACTGATTAAGAATAGCCTTGGACTTGGATAGACTAGAGATGGACTCGGACTTAGACCAAACTTGGACAGGCTCGGATTTAGATGACCTAGGAGAGGTCTCACGGATCGAGGACCTTTGGAAGGTCTCTGACAAAGGTGAACTTAAAACGAGCACGGAGTTAGACGAACTCTGGGAGATCTCAAACGGACTCGGGGTGAATTCAGGCTTAGATGACCTTAGGGAGGTCTCAGGAATCGATGACCTATGGAAGGTCTATGAGATGGCCGACCCTTTAATGGGCGGCTCTGACCCAGGTACCGAAGGTGATGGTATAGGTGCCGGGCGAACGTGCTCCATTTCAGAGCTAGAACGCTCAAGCACGTGGCGGAACGGCTTCTGAAACGGGCAATCGGGCTCTGGTAGCTCAGATGCAGTGCTACTAGGCAATAACAGCTCCTCGGCGGAGATAACGGACGTGGCGTGCACAGATGCCGGGTTATCAAACCTAGATGGTTCCAACACCGTGCTACGGGGCGCTAATGGCTCAACGACCGAGTTAGACTGCCTGACTGCCGGAGTACCAGGCCTCAGTGACCAATGACTGGTCTCTGACAGGATCGGGCCCTGGACTGGCCCTGGGACGGGCGTACCTAGAACGGACTCTAGGACGGGCGACCCTTGAACTGGGACGGGCATCCTTAGAGCAGACTTGATCTTGATTCTAGAGTTAGATGTTTTCTTCTGCACAAAACAGACCTGCACATGCTCCAGTCACTGCCAGTGAATTTTGTGCATAAAACATTATATTAAAAGCCAATTGTCCAGTGAGCATTAATCTTACATCCCATTCAAACAGTGGGTACATGATCATTTCATAGACAGCCAGAGCCACATGGGCTTCAGTGAGTGTCTATTTGCTCCTGTATCAGTAACTTCAAATGGAATTTGGCATGCAGGTTGTGCTGTTCATCTGAAAAAGTTTAATGAATAAAAAACACAATGTCACATTGTTAATTGTTTGATCAACATCTCATTGCTGCTTTTCAGTTAAATATAGGGGAAGCCGGGCTTCCCATGTAGTCTTTAAGCAATCACCTGCCATTGAATGTAATCTACTCCCATTATGTACGAAAGCACTGAAGCGCAAAACAAAAATGAAAACCCAACAGCAAATCTAGAACCATAAGAGCAAATCAGAAAATACAACAGAGGATTCAGAATCATACCATTTTGACATTTTTGCACCAAATTTGTACACACATGCACCATTTGAATTACTCTTATAAAAGGAGCAACAATACACTGATGTACTTTATACTTAACACTACAGTTGCATAAGTTTTTTTTATTTCTCATACAGGCTTCTGTGAAAGATTGTTCCAGTTCAATACATCGACTCACATTTCTATGGACACATTCAGAAAACAGCTATATCATTTGCCGTTGCATGTTTTTACAAAACAATTAAAATTAAAATTAAATAGAATTACAGTACAGTATGTAATCAATACATTATCTTACTGTACACTTGCGGAAGCAAAAATAATTACAGTAAACTTATAGTGGTATATGAAAATAGTGTTCTATGAGGATGTAAGTGATGACCTACATGGTTTAAGGATACCACCTTCTATTAGCGTTTGGCCTTACCACCTCAACCACATTGCAAAATTTGGCCTTGTGTGTCATATCCAACCTTGAAGTGATTCCACTCCACTCCACCACTGAAGTTCTCGGCATGTGGTTGGTGGTCATACACTTTACAACCCCAAGCTGAAAAACTTCCTCAATTTTATTGAGAAATGGAGAATAAAGGGGTAAATATAAACCCGTGAAATTATTGTGGTTGGTGAACCAGTCCCAGCGCAAGGAAGCCTGGTAGAAACTAACATTATCTTAGATGACATCCAGCCTGGACTGCTCTGGTCCATCCCATACAACTGTATTATGTAGTGCATCCACAAACATGATTATGTGCATTATTGTGGTGACCTATTGAGATTTCACATACTGCTTTATCTGAATATATATACAGTGGGGCAAAAAAGTATTTAGTCAGCCACTGATTGTGCAAGTTCTCCTACTTAGAAAGATGAGAGAGGTCTGTAATTTTCATCATAGGTACACTTAAACTATGAGAGACAAAATGAGAAAAGACCAAATAGCTGTCGAAGGACACCAGGAAGAAAATTGTAGACCTGCACCAGGCTGGGAAGAGTGATTCTACAATAGGCAAGCGGGTTGGTGAGAATAAATCAACTGTGGTAGCAATTGTAAGAAAATGGAAGACATACAAGGCCATTGATAATCTCCCTCGATCTGGGGCCCCATGCAAGATCTCACCCCGTGGGGTCAAAATGATCATGAGAACGGTGAGCAAAAATCCCAGAACTATACAGAGGGGCCTGATGAATGACCTGCAGAGAGCTGGGACCAAAGTAATAAAGGCTACCATCAGTAACACACTACGCCGAGAGGGACTCAGATTCTGCAGTGCCAGCCGTGTCCCCCTGCTTAAGCCAGTACATGTCCAGGCCCGTCTGAAGTTTGCCAGAGAGAATATGGATGATCCAGAAGAGGATTGGGAGAATATCATGTGGTCAGATGAAACCAAAATAGAAGTTTTTGGTAAAAACTCAACTCGAATGAAGAATGCTGAGTTGCATCCCAAGAACACCATACCTACTGGGGGTGGCAACAACATTCTTTGTAGCGTTTTTTCTGCAAAGTAGACAGGACGACTGATCCGTGTTAAGGGAAGAATGAACGAGGCCATGTATCGTGAGATTTTAAGCCAAAAACGTCCTTCCATCAGTGAGAGCATTGAAGATGGAACGTGGCTGGGGCTTCCAGCATGACAATGATCCCAAACACACTGGCAACGGGCAACGAAGGAGTGGCTTCGTAAAAAGCATTTCAAGGTCCTGGAGTAGCCTAGCCAGTCTCCAGAACTCAACCCCATAGAAAATGTGTGGAGGGAGTTGAAAGTCCATGTTTCCCCAAAACATCACTGCTCTAGAGGAGATCTGCATGGAGGAATGGGCCAAAATACCAGCTACAGTGTGTGTAAACCTGGTGAAGACTTACAGGAAATGTTTGACCTCTGTCATTGCCAACAAAGGTTATGTTACAAAGTATTGAGCTGAACTTTTGATAATGACCAAATACTTATTTTCCACCATAATTTACAATTAAATTCTTTAAAAATCCTACAATGTGATTTCCTGGATTTTTTCCTGGATCTCTCATATTTGAAGTGTACCTGTGACGAAAATTACAGACCTCTCTAAGTAGGAGAACTTGAACAATCAGTGGCTGACTAAACACTATTTAGCCTCACTGTATGCAGTACCATTAGGATACAATCTACTGCCATTACTGTATTACAGTATACAGTAGTACAGTGACATGTTCTTGCACATAATCATATCTAAGGTCTATAACACTGTTTCTCCTCTGAAATGGAACGCTGTACAGCTGCTTCATAGTAAGTTGTGTCAATATACTGACAAGGTTGATAGTACGGAATGTTATGTGATCTGCAATGATTTGCTCTTTAGCTGATGTAGACCAATGTCTTCATCTATTACCTGGTCCCTCTCTATGTTCTTGTAATGGTCCTCCTATATACCTCTTCAACTACCTCTTTGTCTCACACTCAATGCCTCCATGTTTGCAAAGTTCTGACACAAGAGATGAACTTACCTGATGTATATTTTTAGTGCTAAGACTGACTGGTGTTACGTTACTGTGTAAGTGTATTCCGGTGTGTGTGGGGGTGTTGCCAATTTCAGGTATGTTTTGCTTTTCAAATAGAACCTTTCTTCCCATTGATTGGAAGAGATTACATTATTGAGTGACGTGCCTAATTTAAGCGACAAACAGAGTTTTTGCATAATTGTTTTGGAAAATTGCAATCACTGTGAAAATAAGAAAATGCATTTGTACTTTTCGTGCTTTGTTTTAAGTAATGGTAACAAAAGTTTAGGTTTTGATGCTTTTGTCTGTGCGTTCTCTTCTAGTTTGTAATGTTATTGTGTTTTCTGAATTTGCTGTTGAGTTTCTTAATGTGCTGTTGTGTTTCTGAAATTCTTTCATTCATTTATTAATTTGCTTACCGTCTTAATCCTGGTCAGGTTTGCGGGAAAGCCAGTGCCCAGCCCGTGGCACAGGGCGCAAGGCAGGAACAACCCTAGACAGGGTCCCAATCCATCGTAGGGCACATACACTCACGCATACATACACGCACCCACACGCTAAGGGCACCTTAGAAACATCAATGACCCTAACGCGCATGTCTCTGGAATGTGGGAGGAAACTGGAGTACCCGGACTAAACCCATGCGGACACAGGGAGGACCCTTTGGAGGATCAAATCGGGGAAGTCAGAGCTGTGCAGTGACAGAGCTAACCACTGCACCACTGTGCTGCCCTTTCCCGAAATTGACATTGTGTTTTCTGGATTTCTGTTGTGTGTTTTTTTGGTTTCTTTTTGGTAATTTGTTTGCACTTCAGGGCTTCCATAATTATGTTCTGTAATAGAAAGCACTGTAAAACTATTAAATTATACATGTCAACTGTTACAGTCATTCCTCACAATCTTTGAACCTTTGTCAGCATAGGTGGATAAAAAAGAAAAGATGTTTCTCATGCGTCTTCCAACACCACTAGCCCATGTTACATTCTTACTACTGAAGTATTGCGACGCTAAAGCATTTAGTCTAAGCCTGTTGACCTAAAAAAAACAACAACAACTTGTACTATGAAATAAAGATTGAGTTCATTCATGTATATGTTCTTGTGTTCTGCATTTACATTTGACCACACAATTGTAGTAAACATATTTAGTTTCATTCACCAGATGTTGACAGGAAGTTTACCGGTATATAATATCAAATATCAAAGTGTCAACATTTCTGCCTGCACTGTCTACAGTTTGGCGAGTAAACACAGATGCCTGCAAACAGTGGGTTAAAGATCAATGCAAAATTTATGTGTCTGTTGAACAGTCTTCCTTTCCATTCCTTACTGTGATAAGAGGTTGAAAGCACTCTATTTGCTCTCTTTCTGAAACAATTAATCAATTTTATCTTAAAATTCTAAAAAAAACCTTAATTTTTTTGTACTTCAGGGTACTGTAGCCCATCTACTTATTTCTACTATTCAGCTACATATATGTCATATTAATCAAAGTGAAAAGAATATGGAAGTTAACGTTCTGTCAAAGGTCATGAGTGTGGAAAAAAAACAAGAAGTGCTATTATGCAAAACTGACCAAAGAAGTATTAGTTAGTGTTTCTTAATACAAGTATCTGTATCATCATCGTCATCCTCATCATCAACTGTAGCAAATTCTGGAAGTGAAAGCAAAATAATTTTACTTGGTCATTACACACTGGTGTCTGAAACAGAAAACAGAATCGAGAAAACAGAATCCAGGTGTGCAAGAAGATGATTTTGATTTATATAGGAAGCTACCAACTGAATGTAAAATTGTAAAGGTTCCATGCCAATATCTGTTTTGTGAGCATGCATGTTTATGATGCATAATGCACCTAAACCTAACAATAACCTTAACTTCAGTAACCTAAAGCAAACCTGTTGTCTCTTTTGTTTTTTTTCTTTTGTAATGTTCTGGGGACCAGCAAGATGTCCTCGCAATGAACGCAATGAAGGTTAGGGCTTTCTGTTGTTGGGGAGACACTAGGTTCCCAAAATGCAAAATATATGTGTGTGTATACATATATATATATATATATATATACACACTTAAATAGATATACATATAATACATATAATATATATATATATATATATATACACATACACATACACACACAGTTATATATATATATATATATATATATATATATATATATATATATAACACACACACACACACACACACACACACACACACACACACACACACACACACACACACACCTCAAATGCACCTCAAACCTCACATGCACCTGTATCAGATACACCCTGCATGCCTTTAAGCAAACATGAGCTCTTAATTAGAGGTTTGATTTGAGCTGATAAATGAAACAGACTGGGACAGGAATGGTGGCACAGCAGTCATTTGAAAAGTGAACAAGGAAAGAAAGCCACAGTGCAGCCACAAGAACTACATTTCCTGTCAGACATGAATATAAAATCTCTTTGCCCAGTTCTTCTTGAAGTTATAGTCATCTTAGTTAGTGGCAAGAGTGTTAATATGTGTTATTCACTCAAACATTTTATCAACCAGTCACCTATGACAATGACCAGGATAAGCAGGATTTAAACACTGGAAAGGGGAGCATCTGCAACCTCAAGACATGTAGACTATACCTATAACCACAAAAAAAAACTTGGTCATATTTCCTTAAGGAAAGTTGGGGAACGGAAGCTGTAAACAAACCCCAAAATCATACAAAGTGAAATGCAATCGCATAACTCTTTAGCACTATACAAAATTTCAGGAGAGTCACTCAACAAAGTGGTTAGTTAAAACGTGTGTATTCTAAGGGTAGTGTGTGGTTCACGTGTACATCGTTTACTGAATATTAGGCAGGATGAAATGTGAGGAGAACGAACAGAAAACACAGTAAAGTTCTGATTACTAACGTTAGGATCCTCCTGTCAGCTGACAGTCCTATCTGGTTAAATTTAGCATGGGTTCACTGAGGCAAGCAGCAGACTGTATCAGAGAAAAACGTTCCCACAGTCTGCAAGATATGACCTCATTATTTTTAGCTGCATACGTCAGCTTCAGAACTGTTGGCACCCTTGGTAAACATTGATTAAAAGGTTATGGAAAAAACTGTAACTGTGGTTCTCTCATACTCTCCCACTGGTAAAAGGACATGCTTTTTATTACTTATATTTATTTAAATAAAGTTCTCTGCAATTAAAACATTCTGCAAAACTTCCCAATAAAACATTACTGTGCACTCATAATGTTTGGTGATATTGTAGAATATAAAACTAGGAATTTGTGAACAAAAAAAGTAGGAATCCAGTTTTGACTCTAAACATCATGCCTACTGTGTGTGTGGGATCAAAGTATACTTTTCATTACATACTTTACATCATCCTCTTTTCATTACAGCTTCAGTCCTTTAATATTTTGTATTGCCCAAACAGTGATTATGAGCATTTTCAGGCATGAAAATATTTAATATCACAATTTCTTGATTTACGGGCTGAACATCATTTTATTTGAGTATTCTGTAATCATCCAATGTTACAGAATGAAATTTGGCATCTTTTGTCACTTCATACATTATACAGCCACCCCTTTTCTGCTACAACACTGACTTCACACCTCTGAGAAGGCTTTCCACTAGATTTTGAAACATGACCGTGAGGTCTCACACTGAGTGCATTTACACGCACTTAATAATCTGATAACTGCAGAAAATCAGATTTTGTCAGTAATCAACGACTATACATGCACTTCAGTGATTAGATAATGGGAAGCGCTCTGGGTTTACATGACTCGTTCAATAATTGGATTTCTACTTCAATCAGCCAAAAATGTCAGAGAAAGATGTGACTTAAACTTCAAATTTTAAAGAATCAAAAACTTTTTCTGAATATATACAGCGTTTCGTAGTCTCCACAAAGTGTTTGGTAACCGTTTAGTGGGTGCTGTGTTTAATTCCATTGTTGCCAGATCCTGCCAGAGAATCCCGCACCACATCTACAGTGGTGCTTGAAAGTTTGAGAACCCTGTAGAATTTTCTATAGTTCTGCATAAATATGACCTAAAACATCATCAGATTTTCACACAAGTCCAAACAGTAGATTGGAGACTGAAGAAGTCAATTAGATGAGTAATGAAACGTTTCCCCCACAAAACCTTATGTCCAGATGAACAGATTCAACTTCTGGATTTTTTTTCTTACCTGGATTCTTGAACATGCATCAAGACATATTACATCTCGCCAGGATGATTTGGGCAGACTAGACTTTCCTCCTTTTTTACTGGCTAAGCACCTCTATTTCTATTTGTAAAGTCTCAAATCACAAATGGCTGTCTAGACATTATAATTGATACCTAAATGAAACAAACACGTCATAGTTATATTAGCAAGCCATTTTGACGGTCACAGCATGGACAGGATCTATAGACCATGTCAATGTTCCATCTCTGTTGCTTGGGAGTTTTGACTGTGCTCAGTGTGCCTGAGAAGTAAAGCTTATAGCTGGTGATGGTGCTCCCTGCTAGATCCCCTTCTATTCTGCTGACAGGCACATGAAAGCAGACCAAGGAATCACAACAATGCCTCCAGCCTGACCATCAGATATATGAGTCAGTCCGTGAATCATCTCTGGCTTCTACTACCAGTCATGCCAGCGGAGCTTGTTTGCCTGGGTCTGGGCTTGGCCAGCTGCCGTTCACATGCCTTTTGGCACAGGGGATTCACTTACTTACTGTACACTCATCTATTGACACATTTTGCCACGCATAAATCATGATGCTTGTTGTTATTCTCAGAATACAGAATTCCATAGCAGACAGGATCCAGCAAATTGTTTAAAGATACGATAAAACAAGAGAAGCACAAGTATAAAATAGATGCTTATTTTAAATGTTATTCATTCCAGCACTGTTGCCTCACAGCTCCGAGATCCCTGGTTCGATGCTGACCCCATCTGACTGTGTGGAGTTTACATACATAGTTTATAGTATATATATATATATATATATATATATATATGAGATATTTGCCAAGTATATATTTTATTCAATGGTGTCAATATTTCTGGATGTGACTCTCCATTGATTACCTTCAGAAAGCTAATAAAGAAGGTTAGCATTCCCTTTTAGAAACTCCAATTAACCTAACATGCAGTGTGGGAGGAAACCCGAGTACCCAGAGTAAACCCATGTGGACATGGGGAGGACATGCAGACTCCATACAGAAAGGACTCAGGTTGATCCACCTGGGATCGAACCCAGGACCTCCTTGCTGTGAAGTGACTGTGCTACCCACTGAGTCACAGCGCCACCTTTGGAGATTAACATAATTTATGTTATGCAAATTTTATATATGTCTTTATAATTATATAAAAAAGATATACAATGCAGGTTGTTCTGTTCAACAGCAATTCACTGAACTGAGTGTGCTATGAGAACAACGAACTGATTTTAAGTAACCTCTAAGTAACTAACCAAAAGCTAATAACCTTATCTGACTGTTTCAAGTACATACGTAAAAACATGCATCCAAAGTACAAAACCACAGGTCCTAAAAAATATTAAGAGTAAGTCATGGAGGTTTTCCTTCCTAGGACTTGACAAAATTAGCCTTATTGTCATGCTCTTGAGTAAAGAACAGGTGGGCGTGCTTACTTCTGGACTGTTACCAAACCCAATAAAAGAAAGTCACAGACCTATTTCATTTCAAATAGTTTATGGCATCCTGAGTTACTTAAACATATCAGTTTACCTACCAGCAGCCGGCCATGTGCCCTCTGACTATTTCTGCCACCATTGCAGAATAAACCAACAATCTCTGAGTGTGCAGATGTAATGGACAAGCCTCCTACTCTTAGAACCCGAGCTGCACAAAACATTGCCTTTACAGCCTCACTCATATACCATTAATATGAACAAGCTGCAATATATTATGGTTAATTCTAAGTTCATTTCAACATGAGCTTACTAGGCTGGAAAGGTTAAAACTATAATCTTATCATAAATTAAGCAAACTGGTTATAGCAAAAGCTCTCCAAGTTTCTCTTGCTACATGACAACATATTGCTAGACGCATCAAAGATGTTAGAAAGTTTTCAAAGGAGGCATGAGACAGGTTTTGCCCTGCTTAAACTGTGTTCTTCACCCCTGTTAATCTTTGCTAGTGAGGAGGTCCTCTGGGAGGTGCAGCAGGGAATGGCACGGGCAGCAAGCCAGGTGTTTAGAAGTCACACGTTATGCTGTTGATAACAGATTTGTCAATGTCTACTGCAGGTTGAGATCGTTTGTGTGTGGAAACTACTATGGTGTGTCATACATTGTCACGGGAAGATCCATGTTAGCCAGTGTTGGGGAATAGCGGGATACACATAAGGGCGTTACATGTAGAATACAAAACATGAGTAACTGTATTTAGTTACTTAATACTTGTATTTAAACAGGTTTTAATCAGAATACAGTTACACTTTTAACATTAACTTATTAAATAAAGAGATTATGTTTTTAAGTCTGCCTTATTTACTCTGAAATTTAAAGGGCATCACTAATTCCCCATAAGCCACTGATTGAAAACAAAGCACAAAAGTGTTGGTGCACCGTCATAGTCCATACCCACACTGTAGACTACCTGTCCACACACTATCGAGCAACCTCCTTAGCTGAATTGCTAATAAAGACTGTAGATCAACCTATTAACATTGTCGGCATAGTAACTAGCTTGGTGTTTTAAGTGGCTTTGTTGGAATGTGGGCTGCCAGTCACGTTTTGCTAACTTTGGTTTGAATTTGTCAAACTGTTGAACAATAAAAAGTTGAAACAAGATACTGAAATATTTCATGTTTTGTCTGGTATAAACATGAAATATCCTGCATTTCAGGCCCACAACTCATTCCAATAAAGTTGAGACGGCATTTACCACTTTGTAATGGTGCCATTCCATCCCAAAACACTGAGAATATCGATTTAGTGTTTCAGGTGTTATTTTGTCAAATTCTTCCTGCAAGCAAATACGGGGTTTTCGTTGCACATTTCCCCAACTGAAGTAGTCGTATTAAGTCTATCGTCTATTAAAAGTTGTATTAAGTCTATTGTTTACATGTGATATCTGTAATATATGACTGGTTCCAGTGTTTTTTGAGTACTCTGCATCTGATACCTCTTGTGTCAGTGTTCAACAATAAACAATCTGCCACCACTGATGGACTGTGTATGCATGATACCACTTTTTTACATTGTTGCAATATCCAGGTAAAACCATTCACCATGTTCGTCACTCACTGCACCAAAATGAGCAGAGCCTATGATAGCAGTCAGTGATTTCTCACCAAGAGGTAAATTACCCAAAAGTAATCCCTAGGAGCCTGTTTATATGAGAGTGAAGGAAGCACTTTTACACCCTGTTTTAGCAAGTGTCTAATCAGACCACACCTGTAATCTTTTACATATCTTGCTGAGACATAACTGCATGCTGAGCTTTGGCAATGAGTATTCACTCTAACCTCATTAGCTCGCCCCCCCTTATCTCACCAAACTCATCTCTATACCTATGATGGCAGGACGGATTTTCCTCAATGCACTTTATCTTGAAAAGACGCCAACCTCGGCTCTCGCCCACTCCATTCTTGATATGTGGCAAATGTCTTGCCAGCAATTAAATTCTACCCCGCTAAGCCAGCAGGCCGATAAGTCGATACCATTGTGCCATTGTGTAACCGGACAGCTTTCAGGCTAAACTTTGATGAATGTCACATACATAAAACAGCCATGAACTATTCATGAATATCAGTGCAGAAAAGGGTTGTGACCTGCATAAAGAAGTTTGTCAAATGTTTTGGATGGGTTCAAAAGATATAGATTTTTGTACCTGGTGACAGCAAACACCATCATTTCAATCGTGAACCAAGTAATTCTGCATTAGCTTTTGACCAGACTAAGACACTGACCAATAATTCAATTCAGCTGTTATCAGATTAGGAGCTCAACATCTGGATAAATTTTGTTTTCCACTTCTTATCTTCTCTATAGGTTTCATGTCTCTGATGGCTTCGATACTGGCAAACTGGCATGTCACCCCACTGCTGCGCTCACTTCACTGGCTCCCTGTAGCTCCCTGCATCAGATACAAAACCTTGAGGGTCGCTTACAAGGCAAAAAATGGAACGGCACCATCTTACCTAAAGGCTCTAATCAAACCACGCTCCGTACCTCGTACCCTCTGAGACACAAGCTTGGCTTGACTGGATCCTCCACATAAGATTAAAGGAAGACAAGCATCAAGACTCTTCTCTGTCCTGGCACCCAGGTGGTGGAATGAACTTACACTGGATGTCCGAATGGCTGAGTCTCTTGCTGTCTTCAAGCAGCGACTAAAGACTCACCTCTTCACCCAGCACTTAAGTGAAGACTGAAGTGAATCCAAGTACTTATTTATAAATATATATACAAAAAAACTTCTGCGTTTTGTTGCTTTATCTATAGATACATCAGATCCTAGCAAGCTGTAGTTGGATTGTGTTCTCAAGCTATTGCTTACTTGTACTAACTTGAGCTTTTTCCTACTAGGAAGAATACAAAGCACTTCTGTAAGTCGCTCTGGATAAGGGCGTCTGCTAAATGCTGTAAATGTAAATATAAATGAAAACTGTCATCATGTGTCACTGGTCTCATGGCTGCGACAGATTGGGGTATTCAATAGATCTCTTATTTTTGGTAAAGAAGGCAGATACATTAGTCAAAAAGAAGTAACAGTCTGTCATGTAATCCTTCTGTTCTTGTAATATCATTTGGAATGGAAATTGCATTAACTTATGAGTAAGCAAGACTCTTAGCTTGACTGCACATGTTGCACAATGTATGTGACGAATTGAGGGTTTGTCTTGGTCACCAATGTTCCATCCATAGTAGAGCTCATAGGCTTTCATAATGTGCAGTCATGGTCTGTATTTGAGCCTTACAAGTGTAAATGCATCACAGCTGTTGCAACATTGAAGAGACATTTCTGCGGTATTTAATCTTCCCGAAGACAGTAAATCCTATTGTTAAGTATATTCACTAAACTATTGCCTGAAGAGTGTGTACATCAGCATCTGTACATGTGAGCAGCTTTTATAGCCTGCCTACCAGCATCAACATTTAAAACAGCATTTACATAGCACCTTTACTGAGTGCATGCCCAGGTCAAAAATCCTTGTACAATATACTAGTAGACTTACTAGTTGATGGGAAATAAACAAAGTGATTTTTGTGATCTTCATTGTCCAGTGTAATGCTAATATTAGCTATGTCACATAGACAGCATACAGCAGATGCATTCACACATTCTTACACTAAATGTTTTGACGTAATTTGAGTCCATGTAATTTAATAACAGTTTATACTAGTTCCTTAGTGAAAAGGAAAACAGTATATCTTTAAACTCTAAGAAGCGGAGAAATAACTTCGCTGCTGGAGTGCTTTACCCACTCATATTCTGTCAAACTTCCTCCTGTGTCTCTTAACTATTGAAAGCATTACAACAGATGCACATACAGTGGGGCAAAAAGTATTTAGTCAGCCACTGATTGTGCAAGTTCTCCTACTTAGAAAGATGAGAGAGGTCTGTAATTTTCATCATAGCTACACTTCAACTATGAGAGACAAAATGAGAAAAAAAATCCAGGACATCACATTGTAGGATTTTTAAAGAAATTTACTTGTAAATTGTGGTGGAAATAAGTATTTGGTCAATAACAAAAGTTCAACTCAATACTTTTTAACATAACCTTTGTTTTGCGATGGGACAGAGGTCAAACTTTCCGTAAGTCCTTCACCAGGTTTGCACACACTGTAGCTGGTATTTTGGCCCATTCCTCCATGCAGATCTACTCTAGAGCAGTGATGTTTTGGGGCTGTCGCTGGGCAACACAGACTTTCAACTCCTTCGCACAAATTTTCTATGGGATTGAGGTCTGGAGACTGGCTAGGCCAACTCCAGGGCCATGAAAATTGCTTTTTACGGAGCCACTTCCTTCGTTGCCCCGAGCGGTGTGTTTGGGATTCATTGTCATGCTGGAAGACCCAGCACGTTCCATCTTCAATGCTCTCACTGATGGAAAGAGATTTTAGCTTAAAATCTCACGATACAGGGCCCCGTTCAGTCGTTTCCTTCCCCCCTTTTGCAGAAAAAACAGCCCCCCAAAGCATGATGTTTCCACCCCCGATTGCTTTCACAGTAGGTACGGTGTTACGTTCAGACGGGCCTGGACATGTACTGGCTTAAAGCAGGGGGACACGTCTGGCACTGCAGGATCTTTGAGTCCCGCACGGTGTAGTAGGTGTTACTGATGTAGCCTTTGTTACTTTGGTCCCAACTCTCTGCAGGTCATTCAATCAGGCCCCTCCATGTAGTTCTGGGATTTTTTGCTCACCGTTCTCAATGATCATTTTTGACCCCACAGGATGAGATCAGATCGAGGGAGATTATCAAATGGTCTTATATGTCTTCCATTTTCTTACAATTGCTCCCACATTGATTATTCACACCAATCTGCTTGAATATTGTAGATTGGTGCAGGTCTACATCTTTCTTCCTGGTGTCCTTCAACAGCTCTTTGGGTCTTGGCCATGGTTGAGTTTTGGAGTCTGACTGGTTTGAGGCTGTGGACAGGTGTCTTTTATACAGATATAACGAGGTCAAACAGGTGCCATTAATACAGGTAAAGAGTGGAGCACAGAAGAGCTTCTTAAAGAGAAGTTACCGGTCTGTGACAGCCAGAAATCTTGCTTGTTTGTGGGTGACCAAATACTTATTTCCCCCCACCATGATTTACAATTAAACCTCTACAAATCCTACACTGTGTGATTTCCTGGGATTTTTTTCTCATGTTTGTCTCCTCATAGTTGAAGTGTACCTATGATGAAAATTACAGACCTCTCTCATCTTTCTAAGTAGGAGAACTTGCACAATCAGTGGCTGGACTAAATACTGTTTTGCCCCACTGTAAATGGACTTCATGAAAAGATTCATGAAAAAAAAAAAATCCATTTTCTAATCACTTTCATGCCCTGGTTCCACTGCGCCACAAAATACAAGATTCCACCTTGCATTATTAATTATAAAAACAAATACACATACAGTGTTCAGTGTGTGTTTTTTTATTGCAGCTAAAATGTATACCTACCCAACTCCTTAGGACTAATTTATGCTGCATAACGTGAAAATGCATTTAATGCAAACACTTATCCTGATGGGAACAACACTTTATCATTAAGGGGACAATACATAATGCATCGATGTATCTAACATACAAACACAAACTGTGCATCGCTATGTTTGTTAGGTTCTTTCATTGAACATATAGGAGTCTAATATGCAGGGAGCCGGGGTTGAGTCCCGATGGTGCTTACCTTGTTCATCACATGCAGACATGATATGTCTAGGGAAGCAGGGCCCAACTGGGATCAGTTTCTGGTGCTGTGGCAGTAAGCTCCTTGGACCTGCAATGGGCTGGTATTCTTCCAGTGTACGCTTGCAACCTGCACCTGTGTTCTCTGGTGATGAGCGCCCCTGAGTAGGAAACAGCAGGGCTATAACTAACTAAGTAACTAAATAAATAAATAATACATTTAAAAAATATATTTATATTTTAACATGAAAACAAAAACTTATAATATGATGTAGCTAATTTCTATACCAACCCTAACCCCATTTTCATTAATGACCATATAGTAAGCTACTTATCCTATACTTAAATACAGTACCAAAAATAAAACCCCAGTCTATCGGTTTTCAAATAAACAATACATTAAACGAAACAAAATCAAATATTTTTCTTAAAAGAATTATTATCTTCAGAAGAGTTCTCCTGACAGACATAAACACCACCACCCATCACCCAACACAAACTCACACTCCTCACTCACTCACTCCTTCCTCTATTGGACGCGGCGCCTTTAACAATCCCACAATGCTGTACAGACTTCAGAGGAAAAGAAAGTGCTCGCACCCGCAGGCAATGGAATGGACAACTTTCAGACCACATTGTTGCATCTTTTGTGTTAAGTGTGTAAATATTCTAAAGAGTGCGTTTAAAAATAACAAATCGCTTGTCTGGTACCGAGGCATTAGTGTCTGACTACATGAAACAAACATAGCATGCATAGCTAACATTACGAGCTGTTACTAGCATGACGACATCAGAAGTACTGAAATGAAAAGAAAACCACTGATAATAAGCCGCGAACTCGGCACTAAATGAGCTGTATTTAAATAGTGCGGATATAAAAAAGAGACTTATATTTATAACACAATGACCACTCGCAAGAGGACGGTCATGTTAAAGAGAAAAACTGATCAGGGAGATAAAGAGATAAAGAAACGTTTGCAGCGACATACAGGCTGCACGGGTCCAGGTGTAACACAGAGTGACTACTTTCGCATTCATGCTGAAAATGGAGCCAGACTGGGATTCGACTTCTTTAACCAGACATGTATTAATTTAGCAAAGGCCTTCCTGGGCAAGGTAAGTGAGCCCATAAACAAACCCTTAAAATGTCATGACATTTAAAAGTATATATTAAATACAGTAACTAAAACTAACAGAATGCTGATACACGAGGCGAATATATGGAATATCGAATATATATTCATATGGAAAAAGAGGGCCAAAGGACAATCTACGAACAAGGATATTGCTGTATGAACAGAGATGTAAAATGAAACAGTGATTTTTACTTCGCTGTTGGAAAGTAAATCAAATCTGATCCACAATAGGACTAATAAAAAACAAAACAAACAAACAAAAAAACCCCCACCCAAAACAATGTTTAGTCAGAAAATGGATATACATAATTTATTGTCAAAAAGTAATTTAGACCTTATGGTGTGATTTGTGCAAGATAGAGCAAGTGTACCAGGTAATCCACTTTTTAAGTGTTGAGATCATCTAAAAACTACAGGATGTCTCAGAAGTCCAGCATCATTATCTTATATGTGACATTTACATTTAGCAGATGCACTTATCCAGAGCGACTTACAACTTATACAGTCTTACAATCCAAGCAATTGTGGGTTAAGGGCCTTGCTCAAGGATCCAACAGTGGTAGCTTGGCAGAGGCAGGATTTAAACCCTGGACCTTCTGGTCCATAGTCTAGTACTTTAACCGCTAAGCCACCACAGTCCACATATGTAGTAAGAATAATGGTGGGCATACTGAGCGGGTTCAGTTAAAGCTTAAGCTATGAAGATATTCTGTTAGTTTAGTTTTACAGCTTACTGTAAGGTCAGTGCAAGTATTTCTTGCATCTGCAAAATGGGAGCACCGAATAAGAATATATATATATATATATATATATAGATAGATATAGATATATATATATAGGTATATTGAATGCTGGGTGAAATCTGTGATCGTGATTGATAAATTGTGATAGTACCAACAGAACGTATACATTTTAATAATACAGACAATATGTGTGAAGTGCTGCAGTAGTTGGAAGGTTACAAAACCTCCCTCTTTTTTCTGTACAAGTGAAAAGTTTTAGATTTATGACGAGCTTAATTTTGAAATTTAAAAAAGCTATCCCACATTTGAATGTCGCTACCAAAATATGAAGAGCCATATTTTATACCAACTATTGAGCTTGTGCCTCAGTAATGGATGGGAACATGGTGAATAGATTCCCACTGTTTTGATGAGAATATTGTCCCAAAGTCGAAGTTGGAAGAGTGCTTGGAAAGGTGTATGAATAAAGTTAACCTGGATCAGGGCATGTGGTCTGCTGTAGAACATCTACATTCCGAATATATACTATATCTGACCATGTGCAGTCATAGAGGAACAACCTATCTCAGACAATCCTAACAGACATGTTCTGTAAATGCCTTCACTTGTTCTGACTTTCTCTTTTGAGTGGTCATAGTTGGTGGTAGCTCATGTACGGATGTACCCAAGAAATGAGTTTTCCTCATACCGAGCCATGTTGTATCTATAGCAGCAGTGCAAACAGAATAATTCTAGGAAACCATTCCATTGGTGTAAAATGGACATCATCTAACCATTAAAACTTCCATGATCAAAATCCATACGTCTGTATATCAAGTAATCATATCGACAACTGATGTTTAATCTGTGGGTAGTGTAACTGTCAGATAATTAATCCATTATTATATTGGCTTTTCTTTAACATTTGTATACAGCTTGTTAGCTTGTTGTCACCTGCTGACCATTGAAGTTGCACATTTAAGTTGTAAACTTGTGAAGAATTCAATGTAAAAACCATGACGTGAGGCTATTCTAATTGATGTGTTCATTAGGTGCTGGTGCGCAGGTACGCTGATGGCACAGAGCTGAGAGGCAGGGTGGTCGAGACGGAAGCCTATTTAGGAGGGGAGGACAAAGCATCGCACTCAGCTGGTGGTAAACGCACAGAGAGAAATGCTGCCATGTTCATGAAGCCAGGAACCATCTATGTATACCCCATTTATGGGATCTACCTCTGCATGAATGTGTCTAGCCAAGGTGATGCTTCTTACCATTAAACACACAATATATGTGATATGCATGAATACTTGATTAATTGCAAAGGTTATTAAGGGTTGATTATGGCAAAGTCTCTGTGGTTGTTCACAATTGCCAAGTAATTACAGTGGTGCTTGAAAGTTTGTGAACCCTTGAAGAATTTCTATATTTCTGCATAAATATGACCATCATCAGATTTTCACACAAAGTCTAAAAAAGTAGATAAAGAGAACTCAGTTAAACAAATGAGACAAAAATATTATACTTGGGATTTATTTATTGAGGAAAAAATGATCCAATATTACATATTAGTGAGTGACAAAAAGTAAATGTGGAACCTTTGCTTTCAGTATCTGTTTGTTGTGACCCCCCCTGTGCAGCAATAACTGCCAATAAACGTTTCCTGTAACTGTTGATCAGTCCCCTGCACACCGGAGTGGAGGAATTTAAATTTTAGCCCATTCCTCCATACAGAACAGCTTCAACTCTGGATGTTGGTGGGTTTCCTCACATTAACTGCTCACTTCAGGTTCTTCCACAACCATTCCATTGGATTGGATTAAGGTCAGACTTTGACTTGGCCATTCCAAAACATTAACTTTACTCTTCTTTAAAACCATTCTTTGGTAGAACGACTTGTGTGCTTAGGGTCGTTGTCTTGCTGCATGACCCAGCTTCTCTTGAGATTCTGTTCATGGACAGATGTCCATGACCATTTTCCTTTAGAATTCTTCTGATATAATCCAGAATTCATTGTTCCATCAATGATGGCAAGCTGTCCTGGCCCAGATGCAGCAAAAACAGGCCCAAAACCTTGATATTACCACCACCATGTTTCACAGATGGCATAAGGTTCTTATGCTGGAATGCAGTGTTTTTCCTTTCTCCAAACCTAAAGCTTTTTTTTAAACCAAAAAATTCTAATTTTGGTATCATCTGGCCACAAAACATTCTTCCAATAGGCTTCTGGCTTGTCCCCCCACGTGATCTATAGCAAACTGCAAGAAGAGCAGCAATGTTCTTTTGGAGAGCAGTGACTTTCTCCTTGCAGCCCTGCCATGCACACACCATTGTTGTTCAGTGTTCTTCTGATGGTGGAGTCATGAACATTAACATTAGCCAATGTGAGAGAGGCCTTCAGTTGGTTAGAAGTTACCCTGGGGTCCTTTGTGACCTTGCCAGTTATTCCAACACCACCTTGCTCTTGGAGTGATCTTTGTTGGTCACCACTCCTGGGGAGGGTAACAATGGTCTTGAATTTCCTCCAATTACACAATCTGTCTGACTGTGGATTGGTGGAGTCCAAACTCTTTAGAGAACCTTTTCAAGCCTGATGAGCATCAACAACTCTCTTTCTGAGGCCCTCAGAAATCTCCTTTGTTCGTGCCATGATACACTTCCACAAACATGTGTTGTGAAGAGCAGACTTTGGTAGATCCCTGTTCTTGAAATAAAACAGGGTTCCCAGTCACACCTGATTGTCATCCCATTGATTGAAAACACCTGATTCTAATTTCACCTTCAAAGTAACTGCTAATCCTAGAGGTTCACATACTTTTGCCACTCACTAATATGTAATATTGGATCATTTTCCTCAATAAATAAATGACCAAGTATAATATTTTTGTCTCATTTCTTTAACTGGGTTCTCTTTATCTACTTTTAGGACTTGTGTGAAAATCCGATGATGTTTTAGATCATAGTTATACAGAAATATAGAAAATTCTAAAGGGTTCAGAAACTTTCAAACACCACTGTATATTGTTCCTACACTCACCAGCTGCTGTATTGGGTACACCTGACTAGTACCAAATTATACCCACTTTTGCCCCCAGAACTGCTTTAATTCTTTGTGGCGTAGATTCAACAACTTTCCTCAGTGATTTTGTTCCATATTGACATGATCGCATCACACAGTTGTTCCACCACATCCCAAAGCTGCTGTATTGGATTGAGATCTAGTAACTGTAGAGGCCATTTGAGTACAGGGAACTGTCATGTCATGTTCCTGTCAAGTTCCAAAATCCAGTTTGAGATTATTTAAACTTTGTGTCATGATGCATTATGCTGCTGGAAGTAGCCCTAAGATGATGGTACACTGTTGTTAGCAACAATACTCAAGCAAGCTGTGCCGTTTAAACAATGCTCAGTTGGAATTAAAGGGCCCAAAGTCTGCCAAGAAAATGTCCCCCACTCCATTACATCACAACCAGCCATCCATGCTTTCATGTTGTTTACACCAGATTCTGACCCCATCATCCAAATGTTGTAGCAGGAATCAAGACTTATCAATCCAGGCAACGTTTTTCCAATCTTCTGTTGTCAAATTTTGGTGAGCCCATGCAAAGTATAGCCTCAGTTGACTGTTCTTAGCTGACAGGCATGGTCTTCTGTTGCTGGCAATTTTCTCTTTTTGGAACATTCTCTGTAAACCCTAAAGATGGCTGTGCATGAAAATCACAATAGATCTAGCACTAACAACCATGCCACGTTCAAAGTGACTTAAATCACTGTTCTTCCCCATTCTGATGCTCAGTTTGATCTTTAGCAGGTCTTCATCACCATGTATACATGCCTAAATGCACTGAGTTGCTGCCTTGTGATTGGCAGGTTAGATGTTTGCAAAAAGAAGTTGAACAGGTGTGCCAGTGCGTGTAACGGGAAACCAGTATGTTGTGTTTGTGACTCACTGTGCTTATTGATTAACCCATTATATAGTTGTTTATAAGGATTTTATGACTAATTGATGCAGACATTTAAGTAATCATAAAGGTTTCCAGGTTTAAATATTCACAAAATGTTTATTTCATAGTATATATATATATATTTTTTAATGATTCCGCAGTAGCTGACAAATTATTTCTCAACTTTGCAGCAGTCATGTTATGCCAAGGTTCAGAGTCACACAAAAGCTCTGTGAGGTTCTGGTGAAGCAACGGTCATGTAACTACTGCTTGTCTGTTCAACTTGTAGGAGGACGGAGCAGCGGTGCTCTTGCGTTCCCTGGAGCCCCTGCAGGGGCAGGATGTGATGAGGAGGTTGCGGGCGGCCAAGCGCAGAGAGGGTGCAAAGATAGTTAAGGACAAAGAACTGTGTAATGGCCCCTCCAAGCTGTGCCAGGCCCTGGACATCCAGCGCTGCTTGGATCGCAGAGACCTGGCCTTGGACGCTGATGTGTGGCTGGAAGACGACGTGGAGGGGGCAGCACCAGGGATCAACAGTGTGGTATCAGCCCCTCGGATTGGGGTTGAATCCCATGGAGAATGGGCCACTAAACCACTACGCTTCTACCTGCGCGGTCACCCTTGTGTTAGTGTGGTGAACAGAGAAGCTGAGAACAGACAGGAGGCAGCAGCTGAGTTTCATAAGGTTCAGACAGATCCATGATGTCAGCATCTGTTAGCTAAAGGACTACATGTAAATGTTGTAGAAAGTTTCCATTATTGTCCTGACAGCAGTCTTAGTCTCAGCTGAAGAGTTTTATAATAAATGTTCATGCCTGAGACCATGTCCACCTCAGTCATTACACAGATGAAGCTTAAAATCCAGATAAAAACTACATCCAACACGCATAAGCTTTCACCTTCCCTTCCTTCTTTCTCATTTCCTTTCCTGGAACCTTCATATCTTGTTGTATGTTGGTCTGGAATGACTATTACAGCACGTTATTGTTTTGCTATTGGTTCTGCTTGTTTTACAGGATGATCTCCCCCACTGGGGATTTCTCCTATGAGAAGTGAGAGAAAATGCTTAACAGTATATCAAATATTTTTGGCTTTCAGGTAGCACAGAACACTAGACCCTTTAATAACTTACTATCATCAAGTAAGGGCGGTGCGGTGGTTCGGTGGGTAGCACTGTCGCCTGCATCCTCAGGTGGTTCATTCTGTGTGCAGCTTGGATGTCCTCCCTGTGCCTGCGTGGGTTTACTCCGAGTACTTCAGTTTCCTCCCACAGTCCAAAGACATGCATTAGGTTATAACTGAAAGCTCTAAATTGGCCAGATCTATGTATGTATGTATGTGTATATGTATGTATGTGTATATATGTGTAACTAGCTTTGAAGTAACCCTGTGTATTGATATAACCTTGGGTCTGTCATTAACATGGCCATTGATGCTGACGGCGACATTAAATAAACCAAATAAACAAACAAATTATCAAGAAATGTGTGCCTTCAGATAAAGACAATATATTTTATATCATCAAAGCTACGTAAAGTGTACTGGACATGCCTTGCTGCATGTCTCATACCTTAATTGATTCTGTCAGAGCAGCCATGTGTTATGATACCTTTAAACAACTCCAATGATTAGCAGTACTCTGTACGCACAGCAAACAGTCTTAATGTGAGTTCAGATAAAAGAAGTTGGATTATCTGCCAGGCTCCCGTTACTCTGGCGGTGTTTGGAACAGTGATATGATGGGGTCCTCGTGGCTGGTAACCACTAAAACACTGCGGAACTTGTCAAAGAGAGTTTTTAGCTGGGAGCGCCTCATGTTCTCATTGTACATGATCTCCTCCAGATGGTGATGGCCTCTGAAGTAGTGCAGCAATCTGTGGACAATGTCAATAAAGACTTAAAATAAGGCCGTGCCACAAAAAAAGCTAAAGTGGAGATATATGCAATTTGTTTGTGTAAGCTTGTCCATACAAAGGTCATGTTGACAGGAACCAAAAATGTGAAAAACATCTAAATACACAATGCCGGTGTGTGTGATATGGACAAAAACTGAAATCTCAATATTTTCTGGGATTGCCGGTAATGATAATTAGATGATACTTTGGCAGGATATATCTTGGGTCTAAAATAGGGGTGGGTAATATGACAATATTTTATCGTATCGTGATACATTTTGTTGTCGTGATGTTTTTCTGAGCATATCGAGAATATCATCAGTGCTTAAAGAACAATGACCAACTGCATGTTTCATTATAAAGAGTAATTATTCTCGTTGAAATTAATGAAGTTCAGCACATTTTGAATAAAAATCACTTTATTAAGTATTGTGATATAATATATGTGATATAATATTTTTACCATATCGCCCACCTTATTTGGAATTGAAAAATGACATGGGTTCAAACGGGTATTGATAACGATATATATATATATATATATATATATCAATACCCGTTTGAACCCATGTCTCTCAACCGCCTGACACCACAAAAGAATGCTAAGGTTTGTTGAGTGTGTTATTATGCTGGTACCTTGGCTGGTTTTAGTCCGTCATGGACAGCTGATTCACAAAGTTTGTCATAATCTTCATATTCTGCTAGGGCTGGGTATCCTTTGTATTTTATTGATTCTGATTCCAATTCTGGTTCTCCAAGTTTTGATTCAAAAATGTGTAATTCATTAAATCTTTTAGTACTTTACTTTTTTAGCACTGCCTGTGGAGCTGGCTAATGCAGCATTTGGAGTAGGAGCTGTTTTGAAATGATTTCCACATATATTGCATTTAGCCTTTTTGTTTTCTCTCACAAAGTTGACCATCCCAAGGTCCATCTTCCACTAATGCTACAGGAGAGTGCATCAAATCAAAACTATATGATGACGTTTTACATGACACATGGGTCTTGGTAGATAGGTGTCACCTCAAAGATGAATTTTTACATTAACCGTAGCTGTGTATTTGAAGCATAAAATGTGTTAGTAGGAACCAATAAGTAGAATCTATTTTGTTTTAACTGGAACAGTGGTGCTTGAACGTTTGTGAACCCTTTAGAATTTTCTATTTTTCTGCATAAATATGACCTAAAACATCATCAGTTTTCACATTTTTCTTTAGAATTATCTGATATAATTCAGAATTCATTGTTCCATCAATGATGGTAAGCCGTCCTGGCCCAGATGCAGCAAAACAGGCCTAAATCATGATACTACCACCACCATGTTTCACAGATGGGATAAGGTTCTTATGCTGGAATGCAGTGTTTTCCTTTCTCCAAACATGACGCTTTTCTTTTAAACTAAAAATTCTATATTGGTCTAATCTGTCCACAAAACATTCTTCCAATAGCCTTCTGGCTTGTCCACGTGATCTTTAGCAAACTCCCTGCAGCCCTGCCATGCACACCATTGTTGTTCAGAGTTTTTCTGATGGTGGACTCATGAACATTAACATTAGCCCATGTGAGAGAGGCCTTCAGTTGCTTAGAAGTTACCCTTGGGTCCTTTGAGATTTCACCAACTATTACACACCTTGCTCTTGGGAGTGATCTTTGCTGGTCGACCACTCCTGGGGAGGGTAACAATGGTCTTGAATTTCCTCCATTTGTACACAATCTGTCTGACTGTGGATTGGTGGAGTCCAAACTCTTTAGATATGGTTTTGTAACCTTTTCCAGCCTGATAAGCATCAACAACTCTTTTTCTGAGCTCCTCAGAAATCTCCTTTGTTTGTGTCATGATACACTTCCACAAACGTGTGCTTCGAAGAGCAGACTTTGATAGATCCCAGTTCTTTAAATAAAACAGGGTTCCCACTCACACCTGATTGTCATCCCATTGATTGAAAACACCGGAGTCTAATTTCACCTTCAAATGAACTGCTAATCCTAGAGGTTCACATACTTTTGCCACTGTAATATTGGATCATTTTCCTCCATAAATAAATGACCAAGTATAATTTTTTTTGTCTCGTGTTTAACTGGGTTCTCTTTATCTACTTTTAGGAATTGTGTGATAATCTGATGATGTTTTAGGTCATATTTATGCAGAAATATAGAAAATTCTAAAGGGTTCACAAACTGTTTTTTGACATTCTTTGGAAAGCGAGTTACATACTCAATAATATCAGCTTACACGTCGTTAAAACAATAATTAAGATATTAGCATAGATGATACATATTGCACACAGCTACCACAAAGCTATCTTCAACATTTTGAGCAGCTGAATATACCCATGCTAAAAAGTGTCTGTATGTCACACTGTGCTCATGTTACCTGGCGAACATGCGCAGGTCGTCGGGGTTCTGCGCAGCAGGCACGTTGAGAATTGCGTCACGCTCGCGCTCAGTCAGGCTGGCCAGCAGTGTCTCAGTCATCCTTTTATTAAGAGGAGAGTCTCCCCCTGGCAGCAGCTCTGCACTGGAGTTATCCATGCTTGGGCTGGTCAGTGTCATGTCATCGCTGCTGGCTAGAGACAGAGATTGACATGTGGAATAGATCAGTTTCTTGGTTGTTCTTAATACTCTTCAGTGATACCGCCTTAACACCTCGAGGAAAGAGGAATTATTCTTCACATGCGTAGCCTTGTAGAAAGGTTTCATGTTTTTATGTTTTTAAAATTCAAAGAAGTTAACATGACCTTTGTAAACTTAAATTACATTTTCTGTATTGTTAAAACATAAGGAACACTGGCATGTGCAAACTTTGAGATATTTTTCTTTTTTGTTGTGTCAAAGCGCATTTGACTTATTGGACCCTAATCCAAATCATGTGAATAGGGCACAATTCTACTACAGTGGTGCTTGTAAGTTTGTGAACCCTTTAGAATTTTCTATAGTTGGCGAGGTCACAAAGGACCCCAGGGTAACTTCTAAGCAACTGAAGGCCTCTCTCACATTCGCTAATGTTAATGTTAATGAGTCCAAACATCAGAAGAACACTGAACAACAATGGTGTGCATGGCAGGGTTACAAGGAGAAAGCCACTGCTCTCCAAAAAGAACATTGCTGCTCGTCTGCAGTTTGCTAAAGATCACGTGGACAAGCCAGAAGGCTACCGGAAGAATGTTTTGTGGACGGATGAGACCAAAATATAACTTTCGGGTTTAAAAGAAAAGCCTTATGTTTGGAGAAAGGAAAACACTGCATTCCAGCATAAGAACCTTATCCCATCTGTGAAACATGGTGGTGGTGGTATCATGGTTTGGGCATGTTTTGCTGCATCTGGGCCAGGACGGCTTGCCATCATTGATGGAACAATGAATTCTGAATTACATCAGAGAATTCTAAACTTCTAAAGGGTTCATAAACTTTCAAGCACCACTGTACACATCAAGAAATCATGAAAGCCAGTGTCTCACACTCTGTAAAGAAATGTTAAAAAGACAAAATCAAAAATGAACTGCTTCAGGAAGGGTAAGTTTATGGTTTTAGAATGACTTTCACAGCCCCAAGATTTGAAAATGACTGGAAATTTGTGATCCCACTTGGGGCTTGGAAAGTGAACATTGGGTGGTGCATTTACTGAAACCTGCAATGGACTGATGTCCTGCCCAGTAGGGGTGGGGCAAAATATTGATACATCGAAATATCGTATTGTTTTCCTGTGCTGAGAAGCTCACCGATCAGCTAGTATTCCTGCAGTAGAACATGCATATTTGTGGATGAAATGAAACATGTCCAGTTTACATAAAACAAATTGGTAAACACTGAAATGTTCCCAGGTTTGCACAAAATAGATTGGTTATGCTTGTTAAGCACTGAAATGTGTGATAATGTTGTACATTGTTTCATATTGGTTATCAACGTCTGTGTAACTGCTAATAAATTAAAACATGATTCCTGCTATTTGCCAATTTGATGAACTGACTTTTTGAAAGTGGAAACCTATAAATGTGTCATATAGAGAGTCACTGGGGTATTCAGTAAAACCCATTCTATTTATGTTACAAGTGAGTGTTGCTGAAATATCATAGTTCAATATTTACGGGGTGTCCACAAACTTTTTTCCTATATAGTATATAAATTATATTTAACCTATTGACATAATCTGACAATCCCTGTCTACTAGATGGTAGTATGAGGCTAATTCAGATGATGAGATGGCTTGGATAACAAATAATTACATAATGTGAGCCCTATGTCCATTATTTCTTCCCTACCTTGTTCTGACAGATTCAAAACCCTCCAAAAACATCTCAGTGTTTACATCTTCCCTGCTCTTTAAGAGTGTGCTTAGTACTTTGAGCAGTATTGTAGCCCTTAATTGTGCCAAGAACGTTTTAACACGGCCCTGGTTTGTGATTCCATGACTCATCCTTTGGGGACTCTTGTTTTGCTTTTGTAATTGGACTGAGTGTATAAGTGTTAATACAAATAGTACAGCGTCCCCTGCTATCCCACAGTGAGGATCTTCACTAATTTATCTTAAAACAAAAGTGCAGACAACTCATACAACTCAAACTACTCGTACATTATGGTGGAAAACACTTTAAAAAATAGTGTCCACCTTTATTTTTGATGTCAGACTCAAATAGATGGAGAGATTTTCTGCCAGTCTTCAGAGATGATTTTTTCAGCTGCTCTTTGCTGGAGGGGTTTGTGTTTTCTCCACCTTTCTCTTTAAAATGCCCCAAAGGTGTTTTTATTGGATTCAAGTCAGCCGACATATTTGGCCAGGTCATAGTTTTCACTTTTTTCTTCATTGGAAACTTATTATGATTTTGGCAGTATGCTTTGGATCATTATCATGCTGGAATATTCCTCTTCTGCCAAGCTTCTGGAGACTGGGAGTCATCTTGTCAACCAGTATTTTGGTATATCCACAGGCATTCATGGTGCCATCTACAAGTGTCTTCTCCCCAACACCTTTTGCACTCACACAGCCCCATATCATCATGCTCCCAACTCCGTGCTTCACTGTCAGGACTATGCATTCACTGTGGTAGTCCTGGCCAGGTTCACCCCAAACATGCTGAATCCCATCTGAGAATCCAAATCCAAATAATGTGCTCCCAATATTTATTAGGCTTCTTTTCATGTTCTTTAGCAAAGTTTCATCTTGCAGTTTTGTGCTGAGAAGTAAGCAAGGGTTTTTTTCTTGGACACCGTCCATAGAGGTTGACGTCATGCAATGTCCTTCACACTGTCTGAGCTGTCACAGAAACTCCCATTTCCATTGGTAACCCCTGTGTTATGTCTGAAGTACTTTCCCGTCTGTTTTTCACAGTTAGACTGTGCAAGTAGTGCACTGTTCATGGCATCATTTTAGGAGGACAGCCACTGCGGCTCTGATTAGTGGTACTATGGCTCTTTCTAGATCTCCTGATTACTGCTGCAAATGTGTTTTGACTGATTTTCAGTTGGTCTCCGATCTTCCTGTATCCTTTTACATTTTTGTGAAGTCTCACAATCTGATTTTTCAATTCCTCTGTCAATTCTTTTCCATGTGGAGCCATGATGCAGACATGCAGATAGACACAGCTTATATGAATAGAATTGAGAAAGTTCTGGTGTTTTACCATGTTCATGCAATTAGGCTAATTGGAAATCAGAGGTGTACTCAGTTTTGTTTCAATGATCACAGTTTTTTCTAACTTGTGTGTCGGTGAGCACAAATGTATTCACTTTTGTTGCATTGATTTTCTACTTTGAGGCTCGTATTTTCAACATTGTTTTTGGTTGGTCATAAGAGAGAAAACCCACCTTTCAACTTAAACACAGTGCACTTATTGAGAGGTGATACAATTTGGAGTTATTTGACATTTAAGTGATATTGCACAGGGGTGTACTCACTTCTGTTGTATACTGTATAAGCATTTCTTGCTCAGAAGTTGAAACTACTGATCTCAATATACCAATATTTCTTACTAATATTTCTTAAATGAAAAGCAAGATCTGGTAAGCTGCATAGTTAGAACCTGCACATGACACCCCATGCAGCGACTGTGTAAATTTGGTTTTAGTTTTTCTATGTTAAAATACTAAAAAACATCATTTTACCAGGGTTACATAAACTTTTTGTCCACTTCCTCTGAAGGACTTCTCTTTAGGTTGATTCTTCAGATGTTTGTAGGACATAAGAGAGAGAAGCATGGCTAAATATATTTAAGATGGACAGAGCATCTCCAGGACAGGGTTTATATGATCAAAGTAGGGGTGAGCAATATGGTAAAATATTAAATCTCAACATTTAAAGACATTTTCACGATATATACGATATTTATCACGATACATGTGATCACAGACAAAATGCATCAGTACCGACAATTCTTAACAAACACTTTTCAAATATTATCCCATACTTAGTAAAGTGATCTGTCAAAATTCAAAATATGCTGCACTTCATACAATTAACAAGGACAAATTACACCCTTATAATGAATCATTCAGTTGTTCAGTGTTCTTTTAGCACTGACGATATCCTTGATAAGCTCAGAAAAAAGCGTACTGTCTATCATAATAACAAAATGTATCACGATAAGATATTGTCATATTCCACAGCCCTAGGTCAAAGAACCCTTAAGGGACAAAGACCTGGCCAACATAATGGTACGTACTTGGAGAGCCGAAGCTGAGAGCACTGGGTGTGCTGAGACTGCGGCCAGACACACGGTTTGCCATTGGCAGCTCATCGTCTGGTCGGTATGGGTGCTCCTCGCTGGGCGGCACAAGCAGGCATGCATAGGTATGCAGCTGGATCAGCAGCCTCCTCTGCAGCATCCATATTACCATCTGGATCAGCTGTGCCTGTAAGAAGAGATGCACTCTTCAAAAAGAATACTTTTGCCAGAAAAATTAGCATTTTTGATATAGGTGTTAGCATAGCTATAAATAAAGAGATTCCATAATCTGCCTTAACAGAGGGAACAATGACACTAAACACATTTTATTACATACACTGAAAACACTGACATGCCATCCCAAAGATAACCTAATAATCAGATGCTCCCCTATTTGCTAGCCCAGCTGATGTGTTCCCCTGACAGACACACTAAGGAATAATAGCCCAGAGCTGATGCGTCATACCGTCCTCATTTATTTGTTAACAGAGTAACGTGACTGACAACACAGAGGAGCTGAATAAAACTCTTAACATCATTTTTATGGAACTAGTTTGGATTTTACACAATGGACACAACACATAACTGTCTACAGAGTGATCAAACAGCAATAACAAAGGAATTCGAAAAAGACACTGCATATGAAAAAACAAGCCCTGGTAAGACTTCACTACTGATGGCATTACATTTTACCTGGCCAAGGAAATGACACTGACTAAAATGGCTGAAAACAAGCATTTTAAGTGACTTCTATACATAGTTGATACTTGTTACGACGTACCAAACATTTTCCTAATACCAAAGTTCCTCTGATGTACACAAAATGGCCATTACTAGTTATTTATGGTCTAGCTGCACTTCACAACCATATTTAGTTCTGTGGACACCTGGAACATACATATTCACATTTTAAAACTGTTTAAAAAGGTACTACTAGCCAAAGTACTCTTATCTGTACTGTTCTTTTGTCAAACTGTTTTTGTTAGTCGAGAAATTAGTTTGGCTGTTCAGGTGCTTACAAAATAGTCTTAACAACCAACATGAAAAATAATTGTAGTAAGTGATAACTGTGGACAAAATTTTGTGACGATATTCTTAGTGTAGTTGAGGCCATCTGAAGGAATATGCATGGGCAAATGCACATAATGAAAAGTCCATTACGCTTCTAAGTGTGGTTAACCAGGCAGAACACTCTGCAGTGCTATAGTCTTCTAAAAGTAGAATCTGATAGAACTGCTCTACAAGCAAAATGTATCATATAAACAGAGCTTGGTAATCCCAGTCCACAAGGTGGCAGTAAGGGACAGTATCAGTTTGCATTTAGTCACACTATTTCCACTGGATACACAGAATGACCACTTTAGTAGATACACCCATCTAGTAGTGCACTTGGCCTCCTTTGGCCTTCAGAACCGCAGCAATTCAAATGCGGCATGTCACACTGTCCTGCTGCCCAAAGGATAAACAGCTGCCATGAAGAGATGAACTTGGCTTCCCCAGACCATTACTCCACACCAGCATGGACTGCTGACACCTGATAGTATGGGTTCATCAATTCTTTCTCTTTGCACCAAATACTGACCAAGTCATCAGTATGGTGCAACAGAAATCTGGATTCATCTGACTAGGTGATGTTTTTCCCACAGCTCAGTGATCCGGTTTTTTGCATTCTTTTGACCCACTGAAGTCTTGACTTTCTGTTTCCCGTGACAGCAATGACACTTGAAAAGTCATCTGCTGTTACCAAACCTATCTGTACTAAGGAACTATCAGTTGTCAATGTATACAGGCAGTTGGCACACCAACGTTGTATCTGGGTGCAATTTACTTGCTCAATTTTCAAGTTCAATGTTGGTATCACAATGAAACTGATCCACAGAAAACTTCCTCAATTGATTCATGCTGCACTCCATGGACAAAACATCTCAATTCCATACAGGGATCCTCCAATTGGGAAAGGGCAGTGTCTCTAATAAAGAGGCCACTCAATGTATTTGTCTACAGTACACAATTAAAACACTTAGTTTGGTATTCTACAATTTTTTCCCACAAAATATTAGAATGTGATCTTGGATAATAAACCAATCAATAGTTGCATACAGTTAGATGATCGTATAGTTGATAATATGGACAATAGTTGATAATATTTGATTCCTTAAACCACAACACCATTAAACTACAGTCCTCAGGCATCACAGTCTGAACACTAACATATCTGGTCTTTCTTCTGCATTTGCATGAGAGCAGAGAGTGAAGGATATAGTACTTCTACTCTGAATCCTAACCTCATGTACTTGAGTATCCAGCGGATTCCTGAATTCCGAAAGCGATACAGGTAGAGAGAACTTGGCTAACATGGTTGGCAGGTCATGACCGGGAAACTGCTGGGCAAACTGCTTTGCCAGTGGTGAGTACCTAAGATAGACATGAAACAAAAATATGCAGGCCAGAAAACAGTATACACTGGAGTGTGTGGAAACAGGATTCTGAACAGGCAATACATGGAGTTTTCTCAACAGTGCGTACTTTTCTAGACAGAAAAAAAAGAACAAGGGTTCGAGGTTTCAGACAATGTCTGTATCTATACTATACTCACAGAAAGATGTTTGCATGTGGTGACAGCATGTAGACATTGTTCTCACATAGTGGATAAACGATGATTGCTTTACCCCAGTATACCAAGTGAGCGGCTATCTGAAACACCTGTAGGGGGCAGCAGAGAGCTAATTATAACCCATGATTCCACACAGTCATGCAAGCCTAAAAGCTTTTAAAAGTGTTCAGATACCAGAAATATATAACAAACAAAATTCAATGTAACTACACGAGGCAGTCATGGTGTTTTATCTCACAATGCTGCACAATTTTAAGTAGTGTTCAATAAAATTACTTGGACAACTAATCTTGGATAACAAGCAGATGAGTTGAAAGCTATCCTTTAAGAGGGTGTTTAACCAGGCAGAATACACTGCAGTGCCATAGACCTCTAGAAGTGGAATGCGATAGAACTGGTCTAAAAGCACTAAATTGATCATATAAGCAGAGCTTGGTAATCCCTGTCCACTAGATGGCAGTATGAGACAGAGTTTCTACAACCGCTGGAGCGGTAAGGGTAATTCGTCTATATCTTTGGTAACTGTCATTTCACCTCTAGATGGTTTAGAAAGGGTATTTACATTTACAATTGTATTTATGTATAATAAATAGTGTTCATACACTTGTGTAATACGTACGCACAACACAATTTTTGCTGGCTTGTAGAAAACCTTCCAGTGAGAGACCTTTTTCACAATAATAGTTAAGAAAAATAAATAACTACAGTACTTACCAAAAGTTTGAACATGATGGTTTTAATGTGTTTTTCTTTTTTTATTTATTTTATTCACCTTACAGTTATTTATAAAGTTATTATTTAAAAAAGGCATTGAGGCAGTAAATACAAATCAAATTATGCAATGACCAATAGAAGTGTTTAACTACACAAAATGATCTTTCATTTTAGAGGCTTCTCCTTTTAGCTTTGATGACAGCGCTGCAGACTCTTTCCATTCTTTCGACCGACTTCCAGAAGTAGCCAATTGGCAGCTTTGTTAGCAGCCTTTCTCTTACTGTTCAGTCCAATTCACCACAAAGCAGCTCTATAGGGTTCTGATCAAGTGACTGTGTGAGTATTTCTCTCTAAATCTTCTAAATCTTTTTTTTTCCCTTTTAACTTTTACAATAAATTTATCACGCGGCCCCGTGGTGCAGCGGTTAGCACGGTCGCCCTTCGATCCCGACCTCAGACTCCGTCTGGGTGGGGTTTACATGTCCTTCTCATGTCTGAGAGGGTTTACACCAGATACTCCGGTAACCTCCCACAGTCCAAACACATGCATTATGTTGCTTGTTTATGCTAAATTGGCCCGAACTGATTATGTATGACTAGTTTTTATGTAACCTGGTGTTTATCGTTAAATAGCCATTGATGCTGTGACCTTAAATAAAGTAAAGCAACAAAGAAACGTAAGGAAATTATCCAACTAGACAGTGACCAGACGGAATGGCATGCCAGTGCAAAATGCTGTGGAGGCCATGTGGCTCAGTGTTTGCTCAATGTTATGGAAATCTCCAACAACTTCACCAGAAAAACATTTCTACACCATTACAGCACACACATGTGGACTACATATTATCAATCATTAAAACTAGGATTAGGAAAATTAGGAAAATAAATTTAAATTAGGAAAGATTACTTCCAAATAGGTCACTTGGCCCCAATGTAAATGATAATATCAGATGTTAAGACTTCGACAGCTTTTCAGGACAGTATACAGTACTTCTGCCACGTGCAATCACTTTGCAATTACTCCTGCACACATTTTGACACCTGCATTCACTTTCTAATTTTGTATCCTTTTTTTTAACCCAAAAAAAGGGTACGTAGGATTTTACTGTAAAAAAACCCTTTTAGTTTAAATATTAAGATAAACTTGCCTACCTATATTTATGTAAGAAACAATAATTTCACAGCTGAGTGTGTACCCCATTGGTGTTGGTTCCCCATCTGGCTTCTCTTTCCTCAGACATTGCCAATTATGTGTCTGCTGGATGCCAGCGCCCTGAATCAAGCCTGGTTTTACCGGAGTGGTACGCTAGCATAAAGCTGCAGCACCCCGAATTTTCACCTACAACCCTGGACTTCATATGGAATATTATAATGACTTACTGTATATTAGACTTTGTAAAAAACAATAAGCATCATGAGCGCTAAACTGGTACTTTTTTTTTTTTGCGCATAGTGTAAAATGTGACTATTAGATTTCAAAATAGGTATTTACCTGCAGGAGGGCTAGGTCAGCATCCTGTGCCAGTTGCTGCAGGTTCTTCATGGCTGAACAGATCTTGATCAGCCGCACTAGAGCTGGTGAACAGTCAAGGGGTAGCTGAGCTAGTAAGGCCTTCTCATTGTCCAGCAGAAGCAGGGCATGGTAAGGGCTGCAAAGACGGGGATTGGGGGGGGGGGGGAGTATTAGCCACTGATTGTGCAAGTTCTCCTACTTAGAAAGATGGGAGAGGTCTGTAATTTTCATCATAGGTACACTTCAACTATGAGAGACAAAATGAGGGGAAAAAAATCCAGGAAATCACATTGGTGGATTTTTAAAAATCAGTATTTGGTCAATAACAAAAGTTCAACTCAATACTTTATAACATAACCTTTGTTGGCAATGACAGAGGTCAAGAAGTCTTCACCAGGTTGGCACACACTGTAGCTGGTATTTTGGCCCATTCCCCCATGCAGATCTCCTCTAGAGCAGTGATGTTTTGGGGCAACACAGACCTTCAACTCCCTCCACAAATTTTTTATGGGGTTGAGGTCTGGAGACTGGCTAGGCCACTCCAGGACCTTGAAATGCTTTTTACAGAGCCACTCCTTCGGTGCCCGAGCAGTGTGTTTGGGATCATTGTCATGATGGAAGACCCAGCCATGTTCCATCTTCAATGCCCTCCCTGATGGAAGGAGGTTTGGCTTAAAATCTCATGATACATGAGATACCCGTTCATTCTTCCCTTAACATGGATCAGTCGTCCTGTCCCCTTTGCAGAAAAAAGTATGGTGTTCTTGGGATGCAACTCAGCATTCTTCTTCCTCCAAACACGATGAGTCGAGTTTTTACCAAAAAGTTTCTATTTTGGTTTCATCTGACCACATGATTTGATATTCTCCCAATCCTCTTCTGGATCATCCATATGCTCTCTGTCAAACTTCAGACAGGCCTGGACATGTACTGGCTTAAGCAGGGGGACACGCCTGGCACTGCAGGATCTGAGTCCCTCTCGGCGTAGTATGTTACTGATGGTAGCCTTGTTACGTTGGTCCCAGCTCTGTGCAGGTCATTCAACAGGTCCCTCCATGTAGTTCTGGGATCATTCTCATGATCATTTTGACCCCACAGGATGAGATCTTGCGTGGAGCCCCAGATCAAGGGAGATTATCAATGGTCTTGTATGTCTTCCATTTTCTTGCAATTGCTCCCACAGTTGATTTATTCACTTGTCTATTGTAGATTCACTCTTCCCAGCCTGGTGCAGGTCTACAACTTTCTTCCTGGTGTCCTTCGACAGCTCTTTGGTCTTGGCCATGGCTGAGTTTGGACTCTGACTGTTTGAGGCTGTGGACAGGTGTCTTTTATACAGATAATGAGGTCAAACAGGTGCCGTTAATACAGGAAACGAGTGGAGGATGTAAGAGCTTCTTAAAGAAGAAGTTACATGTCTGTGAGGGTCAGAAATCTTGCTTATCTGTGGGTGACCAAATACTTATTTTCCTCAATGATTTACAATTAAATTCTTTAAAAATCCTACAATGTGATTTCCTGGATTGTTTTTTCCTCATTTTGTCTCTCATATAAGTGCACCTATGATGAAAATTACAGACCTCTCTCAAGTAGGAGAACTTGCACAATCAGTGGCTGACTAAATATTTTTTGCCCCACTGTAGAAAAAAAAAATCACCTAAAATAACGTGAAAAACACAATACCACAGAAACAGGTTCTCTTATTTTGACCAGAGAGTAACAAGGTGAAATTAAAGTGTCAAATGAAATGGTCAATCTTGACTTAAATACATTTACATTTAGCAGATGCCCTTATCCAGAGTGACTTAGTCTAGTACCATAACTGCTGCACTGACACTATTCCATGTTTTCTCTCATTATTTCCTCAGATTCCACTCACACATTTGCTATCAGGACAACCCTCAAGTATGGGATGATCTCAAGATAAAGATATATTTGTTTGTAAGTGGTGGCATGAATTAACAAGAAATTCCTTGCTATAGAGCGAAGAAAACACGAGAATTAAGACGACTACAGAGCACAGTGACAGGTGGTGACCACTAGAGGTAGTTATACACCACTTCAGCCCCTTCAGTCTCACCGGATGGCCTTGAGGCTGCGCTCCAGGGCCTCTGGGGGAATGTGGTTCCCTCCAACCCGATGGATCTTATGGGGCAGACAGAAGCTGACCTCCAACCAGTTGTTGATATGAAGTCGTACGACTCCAGTTGTGCACAGGCTGGGGATAAAAGAGTCAGGTAATTACAGTTAGAAATATAAAAACTCTGCTGTACGTCTGTGAAAATCTTTGTAACAGAAGTTATTACATTAGCACAGAGTTTCGTCAAGTCTAGTAGGTTGCATAAGAAGCCCTACAGGCCAAATGCATGCAATAGAAATGATAAGCTTCAAGTACAGAAATAACCACAGAAACATATCAGTGACTTCAGACTGCAGTAAAGAAAACAGCATTAGAGAAATGATCACCTGTCGTAGGCTTCTTTTAGGTCTCTTGCCAGTTTACATTTGGGAAGAATGTGTCGAAACGGTGACTGCAGTGTACCATCGGCTGTAATTTGGAAGTTTCAGTATGTAAAAACAAATGTACTATTCTAAAGTTACAATACATTGATCAAACAATGAACAGGTATACAAAGGACTGTATTGTGCATGCTGGAAGGCCTCACTCTCAGTCATGGTGGTGAGCTCATCCTGCACTGCTAACATGAGCTTAGCCTCTCTGGTGAGGTACTGGCAGCGGCGCTCCTCATGCTGCAGAGCAATAGCGATGCGCCGTGACAGATTGTGCATGCAGTTGATCACTGATGGATCTGCATTGGCCTGCATTAGGGACAGGAGAAGAGAAATGGAGTGAAAGAGACAGGAAGATCAAAGTGTCTCTCGGTTTAAAATATGTAACTAAGGGGAACAATACTGGTAGAAAATATAGTCTGCATGTTCAAAAGTATGTAGACCCTAGTCACGCAACCAATTACCCACCAGACACACACGTTTGTCTCGCTATACTTGTGAGGACTTATCATTGACATAATGATTACTGCAGCTAATTAATGCTACATCTACACCCACCCCCAATCTGAACCTCAATAACATAAGGAAAGATTTTGGCTTAAAAGTTGCCATTTTTGTAAAAATAGTAGTTAAAGAAGTCAAAATACTAAAAACTAGTCAAAATTCCTGGCTTTCCTATCATAATTGGGGACATTTGATCCTCACAGACACACACAGACACACACCTGTAGGTGGAGCTGTTCACACACTTTGAATAACGCCTTCTTGTAATGTACTGTACACACAAAATAATTAAAAATACCAAAGACTGTCCTACTATAATTATACAAGCTATTACTGTCGTTTAGCCTAGTAACTGTGAACTTTCTCAATACATTTAAATTATTACAGCAGTTGTTACTATAAGACAAGTTTACCAAGTTCTGTGTGTTTAGTGTTTATAATTTGAGACAAGTACAGGAATCATCTCACTGAGTACACTGAACTGCACAGTGAGTATGATAAAGAACAACAATGTGAGGAAAGGGGAAGGTGTTATTGCTATACAGTATATTTTATAGCCTACATTTTAATTTAAACCACGCATTTTAGTAATTTGTCCCAGAGTAGTGCCATACTTTCCTGGCTTTCCTTTAGCTGGCTGAACTATGTCAATGTACAAAATACACCTTTATAGAGCTGGGAGTAATATTAGGAAATGGTCCAAGACATTGTGTGCTGTTTTCCAAAATATTATTGTACTAAATTAAATCAGAATTAACAAGCAAAATTAAATAAAGTAAGCTTGAAGTCGTTGGTTGTTTTTGCAAAGTCATGATTTAATGTGGTTCCTTGGGAGGAGGTGTGAGGGAAGGAATGGAACGGGAGGGGGGAGGCCCCAGAAACAAGCATGACTACATAAAAAAAATGAAAATAAAAAAACTACGATCAAATTGCCTTGAAGTTATGTTTTTACTGAGTCACGGTTTCATGTGGTATCTTAGGGTGCGGTATGATGGAGAGCACGGGGGTCCATGATACATGCAACTATGACTGTGCACTTTGTGCAGACTAAGTACAGCAATCTGCTGAGTCAATGTTTCAATTTAAGATTTTTATTTGCTATTAATATAGATTGCTATGTTATCAAATCATAAGTTTAATAGGGAACCGATTTTTTAATATTACAGTATTAAACTAATACAGTATGTACTTTAGGTAAATTTACCAATTTTGATGCATTTTGTTCATGTTTTATGTTTTGTGACAAGACTATACTGCCGTGTATATCAATCAGCATATTGCAGACAGATCAACAGATAATTAATGAATTACTACAGAAGTACATTCTTCAAATTGTACAATATTGCATTAGTATTTCATACTTTCTTTCTTAGCTACACTTGTACTTTGGGTTTTTAGTTAAACTTTATAACAAGGTTCTAATAAGGTTTTTGCTAAATAGTGTTTTTATTCTGTAGCCCATTTGTGATAGCATGACTACATATTTCATAAAGACAGTACAAACCATTTCTGTAAGGCATTCTGGATAAAGGTGTTAGCGAAACGCTGCAAATACAAATGCTACATTATGAGTCATTCATTATATCAACAGAATTGGATATTGAATATTGTAATTTGGGTCATATGTTGCATAACTTTCTGTCTAGCTTGTAAAACATTAGAAATCATACAGTTTATCAACCCACTGCATATTTAGTACTTGAATAAAACCACTGAATATGGTAATAAAGATAACTGAAAAGGACAAACAAAGTCTCATTAATATATATTATTATAAGCAAAAAGCAAAACACTTGTTTTATTACCACTGCTGACATGTCAACCATTTTTGTTGTGTATTAGTCATTTTATGTATCATAGTGCTGCTATATTTTACTAAACTAACGACACTATTTGTTCAGTTTCACACATTGTCAAGCTGAAGTGACCCTCAGTCAAATGGTCTAAAATATACAAAATCTAAAATACAATCAAATAAATAAAAAAAAAATGTGCATGTGTCATGTTTTGACGTGATATCTTAGGGTGAGGTGTGAGCGAGGGGAGGGGGGCAGCTGTGGGAGTGGACTAGGCACAGCATTCTGCTGAGTCAAGGTTTTAATTTGAGGTTTTTATTTGTCATTAAAGAAGCCTACCATTTCACAAAACACTATACAATTGCAAGTTGTATAGGGAACTATTTGTCATAGTATTAAACTATTACAGTATTTGCTACTATAGGAAAGTTGAAGGTTTGTTTTATGTTTTGCGACAAGACTGTGCTGGTCTGTATTGCAGCATATTAAGGTTAATTAAATAAATATAAAAAGTATACTTACACCACATTTCTTTAGCTATTTGTACTTTGTTCAATGGCTACATTTGTATTTTGGGATTTTACCGTCACTAGTCTATAGCCCATTTGTGATAGCATGAGTATATATTTACTAAAGAAAACACAACTCATTTCTGTAAGGCATACCGGATAAGAGCATCAGCTAAGTTCTACAACTTTAAATATTATATAACAACTCATTCCTTATATCAATTGGAAATGTACCAATGTACTATGCTATAATTTTCACATCTTTCTGACTAATTTGGAAACCAGTAGCAGTTATACAGTAGAGCAAATTACTGTATATTAGGTACTTAATAAACTCACTGAGCCTCATTATTTTATTAGTCATTTTATGACTCAAAGTGGTGTAATATTTTACTAACTGCCAAATTACTAAGGACTAATTGACCAAATGTTCAATTTACACACACCTTTTCAATTAAGTTGAAGTGATGTTAGGAAATTGCCTAAAAGTTGTCTAAAGCAAAATAAAATCTTAAATACAATTAAATTAGCTTGATGATGAAGGATTTTTTCCCCCCTGAGTCACGGTTTAATGTGGTATCTTAAGATGAGGTGTGGGGGGGTGGAGGGGGATATGTACGTCTCTGATATGGGTGCAGATGAATGTGGGCATTGGGGAGCTTTTGAATTCCACCGAGTCAGGGTGGCACAGTTGACTAGGCAAGAAGTGTAGCTCTGATAGACATGTGCCACAGCTTATCAGAGTTCACACCCTTTCTGGGAAGAGACCCTACTGGTTGCAGCTTAACTCTAGAAGCTGCTGAGTCACGTTATCCTCCAGCAAATGGCTGAGGAAACAGTTAAATGTAAATTAAACATATTTAAAATGTAATTTGCTTTATATTGTGCTGTACAAGATGTCTTATAATAGTTCTTTTATTTCTTTGGGGTGTGTCACAAGGAGGTTTCTTACCCTTAAGGCAAACACAACACTAAACAAGATCATAGTTGGCATTTCCCTTTTTGGTGAAGGATCTGTTTTGGAAACCTAAAAAAAAAAAAGAAAGCTCTTAGGGGTTTGCAATAAACATGGTTTCTAGTACTGCATAATACTATCACATTCCAAAATGCATAAAGAAAACTGCAAAATGCATGGAGCTATCAGTCAAAAACAACATGACAAACTAAATCATGATGCTGATTTGATTGCTTTAGCTTTTATTCAGTGACCCGTAACTTTAAAATGAACAAGTCCTGCTTAATGACCATATATGTAAAAATGTAAGTATCTGAACACTTTGTAAGTTTGCTGGATGTATTCAAGTCATTAATTACCAGACATTAATTGCCCAATGAAATGGAATTTTATGCACAATTACAATTAAACTAACACTTCCCAGGCTGCCTAATAACAAATCTGGGCAAATAAAAATCCGTTAGATATCACTTTTATGTGAACAATGAATAAAATAATACAAATACATGTTTACTACTTTTTGTAATTGCATACTATGTACACATCAAGGGAAACAAAATTAAAGACATTGGAAAAAGAGCTAATTTCTTTAATAATTATTATGATTATAAATGTTAATTATAATTCGTTACAGTACTGTGCAAAGGTCTTAGGCCACCATTAGACTGTTACTGTAGAAATGGTATAATTACTTCTCACCCTAATTATTTCTCACCCTCTTTATTAAGATACAAACAGAAATGCAGGACATACTGTACGTACACAAAAATAAAAAACAAAAAAAATCCCACAATTTCTATGACAAAATGGCTTCAGTATTTAGTGTGACCTCCCTGGAAAAAGTGATTTCTTGGCTGCTACCCTTCCAAAAAGACCACTGCTGATCCAGCTTCTTCAGACTGTAGAAAGGTCAAAGTGGCATCCAGATGAAGCCGCCACATACTGCTGTTGCTCAAGCGTAAGTGGAGATCACACTAAATACTTGCCACTGTAGCCTATATAAGCTGCTTTTCTGATTATTTTCAGTTTTCAATACCACATACAAATGTCCTGTATTTTCTTCTAATAAAGAGACTGATAAATAATTACATATGGTCATTAAACAATTGACATCAAAAAGCATGCATAACCTTAACCACTGAACCTGTAGATAGAGCTGCTGGGCTAAACAATGTGTTTGACCCTCATCTGCCACAACTCAAAACAGTGATAACCTCATAACTAGCTGCCATTGCTACCTTGAAGTCTGTATGGCTCCGGATATCCAACCATGGTACAGAAAGAGAAAAAGAAATGAAATAAATAAATTAGTAAAATTTGTCATCTGTGTCTAACCTGACTAGTTTGTGGCAGTTGCAGGAGGGTCGGATGCCCCACGAAGCGAACATTGTCGATCTTCAGTTCAAACTTTTTGCCGCACATATCTGACTTGGTGGCCAGGATGGTTGCGAGAATGATATCAGAAAATCTTTAAACATGAGAGGGAAGAAAACAGCAATTAGAAAACAGAAAACCTCCAAACAGAGCAGACACTGACCATAAATTAAGTTTCCATTCTTCAATTAGGGATGGATTGGTTTACAAGTCCCACACTATTTAGCAGAAGGACTTGAAGTTCTCACTGGGAAGCAATTTTTTCAAGACAGTAAAGCAAATGATTTAGGCTAAAGTTGTGAGAATTATTAATTGTTCACATGACTACAGCAGTTTGATGAAGCACCTAGCATAGCAGAGCCTCTGGGGAATATGGCAGACTCATGCTTGTTCTGTGATAGATTAAAAAGATACAATTAAGATGTAATTCAAACCCCAGAAAGGTACAAGAGTGTAGAAAGAAAGTAGCCCCATTCAGACATTTAGCCTTAATCAGTGATGAAATTGTGACATGATGTTTTATGAGTGCTTTGTGACAAGTGCTGCTTTCCTACTGGATTACTGGAAGACTCAATTCCCACAGACAGAACATTTATCACCATAAATTACATATTCATTCATTAACACTCACTATTCACCATGATTTCTGTAATTATGTTTGAAGTGGGTTTTGTATTGACACTAAATTAACGAATGTTTCCATGTACAGGAATGTATATGTTCGCAAGACCCAATGACAACAGAAAGTAAATAATAAAATGAAATTAAAAAAGGGGTGCTCGAGGAAATCAAAGGTGGTTTAGAATGGCGCTTTGATCTTACCTGCTACCAACTGTTCATCAGTTATTGGAGTTTGTTTCTCGTGAAATGGGAATATGGCCATCAAGAATAAAAGGTACAGGTAGCAAACAAGTTGACAGGAAATGCACAACATAAGGTGTTTAAACAAAATAAAATGGGGCAATGGTAATCGACCTGACGCCCACCATTCTAAGCACATCCATCACTGGTTTCTTTGTTTTCCCAAGCAGAATAGTTAGGCCAACACTAACAATTCTGCAACAATTACATTTACATTACATTACATCTACAGCATTTAGCAGACGCCCTTATCCAGAGCGACTTACAATTGATACAATCTTACAATCCAAGCAATTGTGGATTAAGGGCCTTGCTCAAGGACCCAACAGTGGCAACTTACCAGACGCAGGATTTGACCTTTTGGTCCATAGTCCAGTACCTTAACTGCTAGGCTACCACAGTCCACGACTGCTATACTTACTGCAACATATTGCAACAAGCTATACTTTTACTTCTGCTGCTACTACTGTTATTACTACTATAACTACTTTTAACAATAACATTCAATGACAATGACAATTCAATGACAATGACAACTAAATCTTCTGCTGTGACATGTATATTAAAGGAAGGAAGATTACAAAGCACTTCTGTAAATCGCTTTGGATAAGGGCGTCTGCTAAATGCTGTAAATGTAAATATAGTTGAACTAAAAAGTATGTGAAACACTGAAAACCTAAGTTTCTGCATTAATTGCTTCAGTGTGGTCTAATATTTACTTATGTCACGATACAGCCAAATTCACTCTGCCTAAACTAAAAGCACACAAACAAATATAGTGATCATATCTATATTGAATACAATATCACATACAATGTTTCACAGTTAAAGCTGGAAATGTAAAGCCCTGTGTTTAATAACTGGCGGAATCTCCTTCAACAGCAATATAATTTCCTATAGCTGCTGATTAGACTCTCACACTAATGAGGGAGAATTTTAGACCATTCTGGGAGTTACTGCATGGAAGTCCTGTCACATTAGAGCTTGGCTACACCAACATCCTCCTGTAAAATGTCTTCAGTGTTTAAATGAATTTGAATAACAAACGTTTAATGATAATTCCTTCACCATGCTTCACAGTGGAGCAACTACCACCAGGCTGCTGCATCATTAGGGGCTATGGTAAAGTTCAGCAGACCTGTACCTCCTGTATATACAAATAAATAAAAGCTGCCACTGAGGATGAGCTAGTGCATATCTGAAAGACACTTTACTGCTACACACTGTGGTATAACCATAGTAAACGTGCTTTGGATGTTGCTATCTTGATCACTGGTTTCATTAGGTAACTTTATTATGTCTATGTGCACATCTAGTGAGACTCCATATTATGATGCCACTTGTTACAGTTACTTATATATTTGTCAGTTTCTTCATAAGCACTGCTACTACTTGTACAGCTTTGCAATCTGATTTGCTATCATGAAATATTATTCAATTGATCAGTCAGTTGTAGTTTATGTTTAGTTTAAATGTAGGTTACTTTCTCTTATATATAACTTTACTGCTTTTTTATACTGTATAGCGTCTACTGGAGTCTTACTACAAGCACTTCATTGTACAATGTCTTTGGAATAACATGCACATGATGAATAAAAACTCTTTGACTCTGATACTTAAGCATCCAACAAATTCTTTGAAAATTAAATGATTTAAATAAATTCCAGTCTGCACTACACCACAAAGACAGCTCTGACTGCATATGGAAATTTGGCCAGGGCAGTATGTAAAACAATTAGCAGGATATTTTGTTTACATACTTTCCAAAATCAGTATTTAAACATCAAAAACATTTCTAGAATAGCAAAGATACTCCAATAATGTACTACACAGGGCAGATTTACAATTACATAATCAGAACCACAGTTGTGGTGTACTGCATCCCAAAGCAACGTGGTCAATTTATTTTTATAATAAAATGGCGGAAAAACCAAAATAACATTGACAGTGGACATGCATCTTAAATACTAGGGATATTGTACACTTTCACATTTGACAGGATATGAAGACTTTCTATATTCGCTGTATATTTAGTCAGTTAGTATATTTAGATACACTTTTCCAGAGAAACTTACAGAGACAATCTTACAATGTACAGTCCAAGCAATTTTGGGTTATGGGCCTTGCCCAAAACTCGCAACAGTGGCAGCTTGGCAGACCTGGTGTATGAGCCCTGGATCTTCTTGTCAACTTATCAGTATCTTGACTGCTACACCACCACAGACCCACCAGGTTATCAAGCTATTTTTTAAGCTTTATGTACAGTGGGGCAAAAAAGTATTTAGTCAGCCACTGATTGTGCAAGTTCTTCATCTGGTCAATAACAAAATTTCAACTCAATACTTTGTAACATAGCCTTTGTTGGCAATAACAGAGGTCAAGCATTTCCTGTAAGTCTTCACCAGGTTTGCACACACTGTAGCTGGTATTTTGGCCCATTCCTCCATGCAGATCTCCTCTGGAGCAGGGATGTTTTGGGGAAACATG